>JAXIVJ010002167.1:115000-116385 GCA_036785665.1 Chirona hameri | reverse complement strand
ATATAAGAAGCACCATAACCACATTTTTGACAGGGAACGCGCGTCCAGGGTTTATTACACTCACTAGTGTGGTTGGATTCCGTGCCTTCCAATATTTGAAGGAAGTGAAGGCTGATCCACTACATTATCAGACAACATATACATTATATCCACATTATCAGGAGAGAGGGCTGTGGAATAGCGTGGCGATTAGCTTTGAGACCAATGCAATTAACTGCACTACACTGATAATGTGAATAGAAATCCATCGTGTGAAGCAATTACGAACACACTAGCAAAGCTAGCTTTGGTTTTGAATAGTTTTACAGGAACAGCAGTTAGCACCTTTGTTTCCTAATAAAATAAAGTTATGATGAAATTAATGAGGGTTGATTATGTCTGTGGAGGCAACTGTTCCAAACTGATCAAATTTAAACAATGATTACGACAAACGAGAGCTGAGATCCTAATAACGGACCTTTACACCTGCTGCAAATTGTTGTTATCTAATATTGCGCTAGTAATTCATTTATAAATGGTTCATCTAATTTATTTGTGTCCGTAAATATTGTGTGTCCTTGATGACCATCGTAAGCCGTTTTCACTAAGGATTTTGCGTTTGGGGCGATTGGGGCGTTTGGTGTGTTTGGGGGGATTTCGGCGATTGGGCGTTTGGGGTAAATGGGTCTATAGCTTGTAAGAACACGGCTTTTCCCGGTGATGCTTGGTATCAATCACAATTTTATGAATTAATGTATCAGTATATGCTCTTGCAAAGATAACAGCAGGCATATCTTGCATAGATATCATAGCATTGATAACAGGAGTCTCCTGTTATCTATGGCTCTTGCAATGCAATATTTACCATTAATTTGTGTCGCGACAAGATTGTGCGAGAGTATAATTTAGTGGCTCTGAGTCCGCGGATTTGGAAGCGCGTATGTAGACGCGAACGGCGCAGATGTGACACGTGATCTAGAAACGTTTTGCATTCTTCTAGTGCATTTTGCTGGGCATTTCAGGCCATGCGCTGCTGGATTTGGTTTAGATTAGACATGTGGCGCACAAGTTACCCCAAGCTCGGCCAGGCATGTTATAGTATAGTAAGGATGCCTTTTCCAGTTGTGTATTAGATCCAGTAATACCCAATCATCATTCAGCCTTATTCGAGAAACATTTGGTATGTATTTGCTATTTTGTGCTAATGAAATGACCCCGATGAGGTGATGACGTAACGTCATAGCACATGTAGCCTTGTGATATTGTTGCATTATCCCTAAAACCTGATTTTGTAGTAAAGATACATTATGTTACATAGCCAATGTGATATTCTAGTGAGGATTATAGCCAATGTGATATTCTGGTGAGGATTATAGCCAATGTGATATTCTGGTGAGGATTATTGC
>JAXIVJ010002167.1:0-110000 GCA_036785665.1 Chirona hameri | reverse complement strand
AAAAAAAATATGATTTATAACTGTTTTTTCTAATGTCTCAATCACATACCATTTCATTTATCAAAAAAACAACATAAAAAATGGTTTTATTACGCATTTACTTCGCCCCCATATTGAGTGACCTGCACACGCCTATGATTTTTGAATTTTCAAACGTTACCGTCATATATCAATTCCCGATTCAATCTCTATCCACCTATTAGTTGTGTTCAAATCGGTCGATAAACATGAAAGCTATGTTGGATCAAAAATACCACTAAAATTTGTAGTTTTTGCCCCCCTGTTGCCCCCCTATCCCAAATTTATATTTTTATATTATTTATAAATGTAGATCGTGTTGAGGGGAACCAAACACCGTTTGATTTTTGAAAATCGGACGGGTAGATCTCGAGATCTCCGGGGGGGGGGGGGGGGGGGGGGCGGAATCCGCCCCCCCTGTTACAAATAGGGGTAGCCAGGAGCCTGTTACAAATAGGGTTAACACGCGCCCTGGAGGGCCTCTGATAATTACACGCCCTGGAGAGGGGGGGGGGGGGGGCGGATTTCGCCCCCCCCTATTATCTCGAAAACCACTCAACGTAGCGACAAGCGGAAAACGACGTTAGATAGCTCGAGACAAGCTCTTTCGAAAGTATTTCTTTTTTTTCAGGTCAATATTGAGGTCACCAGAGGTCATCAAGGGTCAGATTTTCAAGTTTTCAAGACTTCGGTTCGAACACTCCCAAATATCTCGGGAACTATGATAGTTAGCAGCAAACGGGAAAAAGCAATCGAAAGTCATTGAAAAATGCAATCGACATAGGTGTCATCAGATTTGAGCTCAGGTCAATAGTTTAGGCTCCAGAGTTCATCGAATGTCAAAAAGGTGATTTTGTTTTCAAAACTGTTTTCCCCAAATAACCTTTTACTTAATAAAGATAAAGCAATAATGTTTACGCCATCGCGTGTGTCTTGTCAAGGCACTTCGAATCATATTCATGGTGACCGGGTTAGGTCAACTGAGAAATTTGACCTTAGGTCAAGGTCAAGTAGTGACCGAAGTTGGTCATGTTGCATATTGGGAGACGTGTCTCAACCAGACAAACATATTGGTACCGTTTTCTCTTCTCTATCTTCATTATATCGATAGTTATTGATAAAACCGTGTTGGCGGTCACAAAATTGACCTGACCTTAGGTCACCGATATTAGAAATCCGAGACAAACAAATTGTTGGTATCTATGGCCTTATGAAATCCTGTAAGATTTGAACCGATCTGCGTAAAACTGTGGCTGTGGTACTACTGCAAACGTTTTGGAGTTGAGGTCATCACGTGACCTGGTCTGGTGACCTGACCTGAGATGACCTGAGGCCAATAATTTTACATAATTCGGGAAGTTCATTTCTAAACAGGTATTCCAAAAACGGAGGCGCTGCGCGCCGCCGTTTTTACGCTATCCTCGAAAAACCGGAGGGGTGGGCGGATTTCGCCCCCCCCCCTCCAGGGCGCGTGTTAAATATGCATATTCATGAGCAAATCTCGCAATTTTGGGTGGTGTTAGTTCCTTCTACAAAAATACCGAAAACGCCCCAAAAAGAGGCTAAAAAGTATACTAGATAATCAGCTTTGATTACATAAAATACGCAATTGACAGTTAGATAGAGCAAAATTGAAGATATGAATGGCAAAGAAATATAATATTATGATGAAAAATGCAGTCAAATGTCAAAAGCATAGACAGGTCTTAACCCGCGACTTACTGGGTGGGGGGGGGGGTCTATTTTGTGCCCCCCCCCCTCCCGTTATTTTGAAATAACTCCTAAACCAACACCAGTATCGGTACGAATCTTGCAGTATCTTCTTTCACATCAATTCTACACTTGCGGTGTAAAGACAAAAGTTGAGGTTATGATAGGTCAACCGAAAATGACGTCAGAGTGACGTCATGTTCTTCGGTTTTTGTTGCAAAATAATGTTGTGTGCGTGTCCGTGTCCGTGTCCGTGTCCGTGTCCGTGTCCGTGTCCGTGTCCGTGTCCGTGTCCGTGTCCGTATCCGTGTCCGTGTCCTCGTCGAGACACGTCTTCCCATATGCAACATGCCCTACTTGGGTCACCACTTGACCTTGACCTTAGGTCAAATTTGTAAGTTGACTTAACAAGGTCACAATATATATCATTCAAAGCGCCTTGCCAAGATAAACACAATGGCGTATACAGTTTTCCGTTATATTGATTAAGTACAAAGTTAATAGCAAAAAACGATTTAGCAAAAACACGTTTTTTCTTTCTTTTTGACCTCTGGAGCCTCAAATATTGACCTGAGATAAAATCTAAGGACACCTTAACGATTACAAATTTGACCTGCTGGCGTTTGTTTTTTTCCGTTTGCTTCTAACTATCATCGTTTCTGAGATATATGGGAATTTCTGGAGCGATGTCCTAAAACAGGAAAAAACTGAAAAATTTGACCTTTGATGACCTCTGGTGACCTCAATTTTGACCTGACTTAAAAAAACACTGAAATACTTTCGATAGAACATGTATGAAGCTATCAAATGCCTTTTCCCGGTTCTCGCTACGTTGCGTAGTTTTCGATATCTCAGGGGGGGGGGGGGCGGAAATCAACCCCCCTGCAGTTCGTGTTCGGCGCAAAGCCCCTGCAGTGCGCGGGATATCAATTATTGCTGCCTTATTTGGGGGATATATATGTTCATCATACTAAAAAAACTATTAATTCTGCAAAAGAGAGCAATGCGAATCATAGAAGGGATGTATCCTCCTCAAAGTGCCAATCCAGTTTAAAAAAATATCATTGTCTAAAAGTTCAAGATATTGCCAAACTACAAATGATGCTCATAATGCATGAGCATGTATGCAACCAGTTTACTCACGCAATACAAAATATGTTCAATATACACATTGAAATTTGTCACTCTACAAGACAAACCAAACATTTTCAAAGTATTTTTTCAACAAAGAATTATAGACTTTTCACCATAACATGCCTCGGTCACAAACTATGGAATGATACTATATGTAGACGCATTGGCCCTAACGAGGTACAACAATCCAAGTATGTGATGACAAAAATCAAAAAAATCATTTCATTTCACAATATTAGTAACACATAATGTTGTTATGAGTAATGGGTTGTAATTAAATGGTTATTGTATCTGGTTGTTATGGGTAACGTTGTGTTGCTCAGTTGCTGCTGTGTGTATGTCCTTGACATGCATATGTGTATATGTGTGTGTATATGTGTATGTGTGTGTGGATGTGTATGTGCATGTATGTATATGTTTGTGTGAGATATGTGAGAAAAAAAGTATCACATATGTATGCATATGCATGTGCATGCATAGTTGATGGTATCATGCATATATACATATATAGTCCAACAAGTTAGTTACATGTGTTTGCTTTTCATGAGTCTCATATAAGTAGGTCATAGGTAGGGCCACCCATTCAATGGCGCTGGCTTCGTGGTCCTTACTCGGCAACAAGCTATGCTTAGTTGAGTGGGGTCCACGAGGCACCAGCAAAAAACGCTTCAAATTGACCAGAATTTGTCCTCCGCTCTGTATGACTGATATCCCCCTTACTAACACAGTGAATGAATCCATCCTCATCCTGTCCTGGGTGAGGATGAGAATGAATGAATGCATCCTCATCCTGTCCTGGATGAGGATGAGTGAGGATGATATCCTGGGACGTAGTTGGGGGGGGGGGGGGGCAGTCATTTGCTGTTTTCAACAATGACTACATTTCGCCTTCTTTTATATCATCACATATAAAAGAAGATCTTGTTTAGATAACATTGCATAGATAACAGGAGTCTCCTGTTATTTATTCAACCAAACTACCTCTCTTCATATGCTCTTTAGGTTTGTTTTCATTTCTTAGCTGGGAGTGCCGCGACATTTTCTCTTTTGTTCTCTGGTGTTAACTTAAGGTGTCGTGCGTCGTTGGGAATGAGGGCGGGGGCATCCTGGTCACCTATTAACCCTATTTGTAACAGGCTCCTGGCTACCCCTATTTGTAACAGGGGGGGGGGACGGATTCCCCCCCCCCCCCGGAGATCTCGAGATCTACCCGTCCGATTTACAAAAATGAAACAACGTTTGGTTCCCCTCAACACGAACTACATTTTTAAATAATAATAAAATATGAATGTTTGATAGGGGGCAAAAGGGGGGCAAAACCACAAATTTTAGTGGTATTTTTGATCCAACATAGCTTTCATGTTTATCGACCGATTTTAACACAATTAATACGAATCGATAGAGATTGAATTGGAAATTGACATATGACAGTGGCGTATGAAAATTCAAAAATCATAGGCGTGTGCAAGTCACTCAATATGGGGGTGAAGTAAAGGCGTAATAAAACATTTTTTGATGATTTTTTTTAAAGAAATGAAATGGTATGTGATTGTGACATTAGGCAAAACAGTTAAAAATAATATTTTTTTTGCCATAGGCGGTACCAGGTCAGTGAAAAAGGGGGGTAAATTTGGAAAAAAATATTAACCGCAGACAAGTTGCTACCCAGCACTATAAATATGTTACTGATCGTAGATAGTTTCTTTTTGCATGTTGTACTTCATAATAGGCGTATCCAGGGTCCAAACTGGGGCGGCTCAATACCTTTTGATGAGTATATTATCCGCTATTATGATAATAACTAGTCAACAGTGACTATTTCACTTCCAACTTCAATTAACATTGCTTACCCCCCTTTTACCCTACCTGGACTCCCCTATTATCTTATAATCGTTCGTAGAGTAGCCTGTGGTGCGTGTTTCATCCGAAAACTACAGTATGTTATGTCATTGTACGCCCATGCCTCTTAGTTTCCTTTCAATAATATGACCCCCTTTCTTCCATTCCTGAGCGCGCCTCTGCAAAAAAATGACTTTATTCCCTTTCCTGGCCTCATATGTGCATATATAATTATAAGCTAACCGTCTATTGCGCCGTTATCGCTGGCATATAGTCATCACCAAGCCAGTCACCCCCTTTTCATGTGCCTGAACACGCCCCTGAAACTCTATATGTAAATAATTATGCAAATAATGGAAGCAGAAGCTATCTTTTATATCTTGATAACTACAAATGTCCCTTACATTGCTCTATTTGCTTCCCGCCAAGCATTGCATACTTCCTGGAAACCCCCCTTTTCAAGCCCCTGAAACCGCCTCTGCCATGAAATTGTAATGATATTTCATTAACATCAACTAATTTGCACTTGTTGCAATCACCGTGAACCGATGTAACTTCTTCATACTTGAGGCAGTTACGAAGAAACCGTGAAGATCGCATTTCCGTATTATCGCCAAATATCGCCTCCGAACCCACCCAAAACTGTACCCTGGAACCGCCTCTGTTCAGGTTAAGAACTCAAAATTTTGACTCCAAATGCGGTATTCAATTCTATGAAAAGTTCCAAAATTTCATGGGCCTGCTCCCAGCCGTGCTGGAGATATCTGCGAAAAACATGAGGGGGGGGGGGGGGGCGGAATCCGCCCCCCCCCCCTGTTACAAATAGGGTTAAGAACGATACGGAGGTCGGAGAACTGGTTCAATAAGTTCAATAAGTTCAATTTTCACCAGGTGGAAAATCTTTTGTAGATTCCCCGACGCCGTTCGAAAAAAACACAAGTCGGTAAACCGGTCGTGCTATATGTGAGTTTGTTACTTGTATCTTTTGACCAAGGTAATTTGATTCCTCTCGATTTGCATGTTATAATATATTAAGTGAAACACCCTTTAGTGGCGTCGATGCATTTGTTACATTATCCCGAGACTTACAGGGGGGGGGGCTATTTCCACCCCCCTCCCGTTATTTTGCAATAACTCCTAAATGAACACCGGTATCGTCACCAAACTTGCAGTACCTTCTCTCACATCAATTCTACACAAGTTGACAAAAGGAAAAATATCAGGCTATGATAGGTGAACCAGGAATGACGTCAGAGTGACATCATGTTCTTCGGTTTTTGTTGCAAAATAATGGTTTGCGGAAAACGCTGTCAAAGGTACGATCTTTGAGATAAACTCAATTGTCTTAAATAAAATTAATCACAATAGACGGGGCTATCAAAATGCTATCTCTGATTTTTTATTTCGACAGTCAATCGAGCAGACAATCTACAGTTACTCGGTGCTGCGAAGCGACTTGCGGACGTGCGACTTAAATAGCCTTTGGGACATACCGGACACTCCTCGGTTGATGGCAAGCTCGTTATACTGCTTAGAAGCGCGGTACATGTACTGCCTCTTACCGTGATTCGACTTTACACGAGACAGGGCGAGGTTATTTGACTGCCTGGTATCACGGCGAGCAATTTCATGGTTGTACACCAGTGACGAACGGATAACGTCAGGTTTTCCGGTCGTCAGTATGCTATGCATCAAACAGAGGTCGAAGTACATCACGTATTGATGCGCCGATAGCCAGCCTAGTTCCTCGATAACATCATAGATGTGGTCGTATTTTCTTCGTCCTGATAGCACTCGGGCAGCGAAGTTGAACACTTTTTGGAATTTCGATATGTGAGTAAGGTTCGCACTGCCATACACCTGTGCACAGTATCTCACATGGGAGAACACCAGCGCATCGATGATCTTTGGTAGAACACTCGGTGGGAGGACCTGCTTGGCATTCAGTATGCCTATGAGTATGCCGGTACATTTACCTACCACATGAGAAATATGATCCTCATAGGACAGATAAGGGTCCATGATAACTCCGAGGTTCTTAACTGTTTTGGAGCACTGCAGCGTTTGTTCCATAAACACGATGGACACTGGGTCCTTGAACTGACAGATTTGGCGGCGGTCCCCACACAACAACAGCTCGGTTATACTGGCATTCACCAACATACCATTCTGCATGAACCACGTGCACATCACATCCAACACCGACTCCAGTGACCGCTTCATTTCATCCAGCCTAGCGCGAGGGCCCGTGATGGCCAACTGGCTATCGTCGGCGTAGCGCACGACGGTGACGCGGAAGCCGTTGATGTAATGTGGGATGAAACATGCGATGTCATTGCTGAAGATGTTATATAATAATGGACCCAGGCACGAACCTTGGAATGTGCCGATTGTGATGTCGCGAGGGTCTGAAAGCGTCTGTCCCACTCTAACGCGTTGAGTATGACCT
The DNA here is from genome assembly GCA_036785665.1 of Chirona hameri. Classification (NCBI taxonomy): domain Eukaryota; kingdom Metazoa; phylum Arthropoda; class Thecostraca; order Balanomorpha; family Balanidae; genus Chirona; species Chirona hameri. The sequence goes on along the minus strand of JAXIVJ010002167.1, from coordinate 102,850 downwards.
TCTAGAAAGCTTTGGATCCAACCCGTTGATATTTGAAGCTGTCGTAGCTTGGTTAGCAGCATGGAATGGTCCACCACATCAAAACAGCGACTTAGGTCAATCAGAGTAAGAAGAGTTACTTCAGAGTCGTCCATGCCTTGCAATATTGTATCAGTAATGGTTAAAAGAGCGGTGCATGTCGAATGTTATTCCATAAAACCATGTTGATCAGAGCTAAAAAGACCGTGATGCACCAGGTATGAAGTGAGCTGATGATATACTAGCTTTTCTACAAGCTTACAAGTGGTTGGGACGATTGTGACGGGCCTGAAATTCGATGCCTCAGATGGGTCGTTCCTTTTGTGAATGGGTATAACTATGGCACGCTTCCAACTGGACGGAACCGTTTCAGTCACAAGGCTGGTATTGATTATCTGTAGAATAATTTTGCCAATAACCGGAAAACAAAGCTGTAAAATTTGCACAGGGGTGTCACCTTCCACACCCGAATCTTTGTTATGCATAGAGAACAAGGCGCGTTGCACCTGTTTTAAAGTGACGGGGATTATATTCAGAGCCCCAGTGTTCACACGTGGGAGACGGACATGCAACTCCTCGCGGTTTGACTGTTGATACTGAGTGGTGACTAGATCTCGCGTCTCTGTACCTACTGAAGTAAAGTAGCTATTCATCTCGTCTGGTGTCAGGTTCTCAGGTTGGGTGGGCGGACCGCAATTGGGAGCTATTACTGGCTGCAGCAGCCGGAACAATGAGGAGGAGGGTGTGCTGTTGATTCGCTCGGTAATGCTATCCCGCGTGTCCCTACGGATGGCCCGTTTGACCTGCGTATTAAGTCGATGGTAAGCCCCTCTGTCAGTCCCTGCCCTAGCCTCCCTGCGTTGACTCATTAAGTCCCGTGTATCGTCGCTAATCGGCGGTGGAGCAGGATTACGCACGCGGTATCTGCGGATGGGGGCGTGAGCATCGAGTATGCGGTTCATTTCAGCTGAGAAGCAATTCCACTGATCCTCACAGGTGTCCTCCCGCCTGACAACTGCACGCCAATCTACATCACTGACATTAGACACTAGCGCCACCTTGTCTAACCTATACGCCAATTGCGACCTGTGCGATACATGGGTCTGGACCTGGTGCGAGGTATGACAGTGGTAATCGTTACACGGTGATGGTGGGATGTGTAATCACAAGGTTGAATCGAACACACAGGCGGATTAGGTCCCTGGCCCAGCGCATCAGAACCACATCAAGCACAGACCTGGTGTCACCGCGGTGAAAGGTGGGCTCCTGCACCAGGTTGCCTAGTCCGTATCTCTCTAGCTCCAGGGGCCAATCTTACCAATGCCGTGAATGCAAATGCCGTGAATTTTATTCACGGCGTTCCATTCACGGCACTTCATTCACCCAATCTTACCAATGCCGTATTCACGGCAAATGCCTGATGCCGTGAATGCGGCACTGGCCGGAATATCTGCTGACGGAAGAAGAAAAATAGCACCCAGTGCCGCTTCTGATTGGCTGATTTTCCGCTGCCAGCATAGAAGAACGCTCGCGAATTGGTTGTTTATTTTACCAACAAGAATGTTTTGCGACGTGCAGCGGTGTGTTTACGAGTGCCCTGAAGCTGAAGTGCTACCAGTGATTTGTTTTAATAATTTCATTTGCTTCTAAATTCACTATTTGGAAAAGTCAATGACTCAAAGAGGGGAAAAACTGGAGGTCTTCCGGTTTTGTCTAGAAAATAATGTAAGTATTTTTGGGCAATAAACTATGTTTTCACTTAAGTTTATTGCTTATTTTACAACACCAATGTCTTACAATTTGCAGTAGTTACTTACTTTGGCCTGTGAAATACAAGTTTGAGATAGCTTGTACTGTGATAAACCAATAGATAAAAGTAGTATTAATTAAATTTTTCACATTTTTCCCCTCAGATGATCGTCTTTTCCCCCTCCACTCATCCTCAAACAATTGAAAACTGTTCATTGCTTTGCCTTAGGTTTTGACTAGGCCTATTTCTTCCACAGAGTGGTGCGTTCAATCAACACTCAATGTGGTTCAACTCATCCTGGCCTATATCAAGACTGCTGACTACATCAACATACTGATCAATGGCCAATTTGTGTATGCCTCCTCTGAATCCGGAATGGTTGTAATACTCTGATTCCTTATTCTGGTGCACATCAATAATTCACAATTGGTGACTTCCACAAAATCTCTGCCAATTTTGAGGCTGTAGAACTGTTGTGACGTGTGAAGTTTTGATATTGATGCATGCTGATAACCTTTCTGTCTGATTTATGCTGATGCAAGCTGCAAGGCTGCGGTACAGCTGTGATAAGTCATGATTCTGTTGCATGTCAGTAACCAGTCGATGCCTGCCACATACTCTGATTGGTGTTGATCTTACCTGTAGACTGCCGCTGGCTGTCCTGCTCAAGATTCACAATGTAGATGAGTTGGGTAATTTCCTGGTATTACAATGCAATAGCATTGTATACCTGTGTCGACTACATTTTTAATGTATGTTGCAACCTAAATTCAAAATTAGTCTCTTGAGTGGTGCAACTGTCACCACGTTCTGAGCTGATCGTATTTTAGTTAAAAAAAGGTGAAACAATAATGAAATAGGTTAGTTAGCTGAAGATTTTGCTGACCAACCTAAATAAATATACCAATTGTTGACAAGACTGTGTTTTAAATGGTTGTGGAACCGACAGAGGACATACATAACTACTGGAATAAAATGCAAGAAGCTCCCATAGCTCCCATCTGTTAACACCGTTGCTTTCACACAAACCCTATGTTTGCTTTTAAATATTTTTGGTGACTAAATATGAACAGTGGGTGGTACATCATGCTCATAATAATCATTATGCAGACATTACTTCAGTCTTCATTACACATATAATCTCATCAATGTGCATAAGTATCATTGGTAGTTGGTACGTAGTTGTATAGTATTCATACTATTTTAAACTGTGCATACTGTAAATGATATGCTATTGTTTGTTGTGTTTGCCATTGTTGATAGTTTCCAAAAAGTGAATTATATGTTTGAACTTATATTTAACATTATTTCAGGCTTAGGGCAAACATATACAAATACTGTCTGATAGCCCGCACAACCCAGCGGGCAACAACAACAACCCAGCGGGTAGCGACCAGTAATCCCGAACAAGCACGCACAGAACCACCACCGCAACACATCACTCGTTGAAGGCCCCGGCAGTCGCCCTGGCCAGGTACAGCTAATGTCAGCTGATGGCCCCATAGATGGCAGCATGCTACAGCGAATCTGGGTTGTCAAACTGGAAACTAGACGATATCTAGGTGGCAGCACATACAACCGCACTCGATATAGATGTCAGCACAATCAGAACAGCAGCAGACTGAGAGAAGGAGCAGAACATAACATTATGGCAGTTGGTGGCCGATCAAATTTGATCACAGTCGCGTAAAAAGCACATAACATAATAAATTGCGCATTACAACGGCCTCACCTTCAGGATTTACCCAAAATCACCTTACTCAGATCACTATAGCGCTTTGTCAATGTGACGTCACTTACACGCTCTTCTCCCGAATGATGATGATGATTAGGGGTTTAGGGCGCAACGACTACTTGCGGTCACCCATTTCTTCCCAATGGATAACGAGCAAAAATCGGTGAACAGTATGTAAACTCGATGCAAGACAACGCGCATGCTTTGAACAGCGCGCGCCCCAGCGCGTGCTGCTTCGACGGCGGCCGTACAGGCGACAGGTCTTTACTCCGACAGGCGACAGGTCTTGGTCTTGACAGGTCTGTCCTCTCGGCGACGAAGCGGCGCTGGCATTGCTGCGGTGGCGCGTGCAGAGAACGCTCAACTGCAACCGTTAGTCAGTCGTCAGGGAAAATCAGTGCACAGTTGGTTATAGCATCAGCAGGGAGAGTACTATCTAAAGCTACCACCTTTCAAATGAATCCACAGGCTGTGGTTCCAATGTGCATGAAAGATAAGTATCACATTATGAAGGATCCAACGGTAACACTTAAATTCTAAGTGATTTGCTGTGAAATGAAAACATGAACATCTGAAATGAAATGGAACACCTGACAAGCAACTGGGTATATGTGAAACCAAATGAACTGATATTAGCAGTCCCAATCCGTGGAGTAAGGCATAGATGAATGATGAAAAGTCCTTCATAAATATAATTGTTAACACCATCCCTACTTTTTGAGGTAGATATGATTATAGAATTCCTGAAAATGCAATATTTACTCTACCCTATTTAATAAAATTGGAACTTCTCAGTTCAGACTGGTTATTGATTCAACTTTTTTTGGAACGATTCAATCATGTTTCATTTTGGACTCTGAATGATTCAATCACTGTTCGATGCACGGAGAAAATTTTGAGAATTGATTCTTTCTGATGCAAAGAATGAAAAAAAATATTGTATTCGATTCACGTTTGATTCAACATTTAAGTATACGAGGTGAATTTATGTCAAATCAATACAAATGGAAACATACATATATATGATCATTAAAACATTGTTACAGCAACACTATCTCAGTATAAATGAATGTAGCCACTGGGACTGCATATATTTGAACAATTTACCAGTGTACTTGAATCGTTAAGAATCATTCAATCTTTTGATTCAATCAGCCTTGGTTTGATGCGGGTTTTGATTAAATCACGATTCATGAATCAAAAGCAGACTCGTTATTGATTCGACTCTGATTGAATCAATTGGAATTGTTCAATCAAAATCCCTTGAATCAAAGAAGAATCGATTTACCACCTGATTGTTTTATTCATGAATCATTGATTGAATCAAAACCTGCATAGAAACAAGGCTGATTGAATAAAAAAGACTGTACAATGCTATTTCAATGGTGAGTCAAACGTGATTTGATAAACAAATGTTTTGATTCTTTGAATTGGAAAGGATCATTTCTCAAAATGGTTATCCATGAATCAAACGGTGATTGAATCATTCATATTCCAAAATGAAACATGATAGAATCGTTCCCAAAAAGTTGAATCAATTACCAGTCTGAACTATACAGCTCTGTCTGGCCCAAGACCACATCTGAGGCCTGATATCTCTCTCTCTCTCTCTCTCTCTCTCTCTCTCTCTCTCTCTCTCTCTCTCTCTCTCTCTCTCTCTCTCTCTCTCTCTCTCTCTCTCTCTGAATTCTGAAAAGGCCATGACCTTGTCATTTCCTAATATTTAAATGTGTTCACAGATGGGCTGCACCGTAAGTCCCAGTCCCATGTCAAAAAATTAATAGATTTATTCAGGTTCGAAACAACATCAACACCAAAACACAACAATCTTTAAATTTCAGGAGCAGTTTTCTGCAAATGTTTTTTTTTTACTGACTGTTACATATCTCCAATTCAAGCACATTGTATGAGTACAATTCCATACTGCCTGAGTCAAGAATATAAAACAGGTAATGATAATACTTTTCTATCTCATCTTGTAATGCCTTGTCAATCAATATATAGCAATATGTTTGTATTTGGATTGAAGAAACCTTGCCCTTTTGGATTTACAGTATCCAATGATTCAACCAGATATGCAAACCAAATTAATTTGGTAATTTGAAAGCAGGTATTCCTTTCTGCTGGAAGGGTAAACAATGTTTTCCTTTTGCTAGTGGGTACCATTATTCTCATGAACCTTTTTCCCATTCCACAGGTAGGTATAAACCATATTTTTAGCTTTGAATATTTAGGGTAACTGGGGCCTAATCTCTGGTCAGGTCAAAATACCAGATTTGTCATACTATTAGCCAGGGGCATAGCCACTGTTACTGGGAGAGGGGCTGGGGCAGGCCCCAGGCTTGCTTTGCCCTCCAGAATAGCTGGATTTTAATGTTAGCACAATGGGAGTGGGGGGGGGGGGGAAACACCTAGCCGGGCCACCAAACACCTGGCTGCACTACCCTACTCAAAGTGTTGTGGCGACATTCATTGTGATAATTCATTGTCGACATTGTGGCGCTATTAACTGTGTATTGGTGCTTCAGTCTGTTAGCATTATCTACACCACCAATAACATGCAAAGTCTCGAGTTACAGGTGCATTGGCATTTGGCACTTTTGGCGCATTTGGCACTTTTTTGCATCAGCTTCATTGACACCAATAGCATGAAGTCTGGTATTTTGACGTGCCCAAAGATTGAACCTTTACCCTAAACATTTAGTTCCAACAAAACACCAATAACATTACAATTGGGGATTTGGAAGCATTCAACTAACCAAGAATTTGTCCAAACTTTGCCAACCTTGCCCCTCAAACTGAGAAGTCTTGGACTGCCCCTAGTCAACCTATCTTGGAAACTAACATTTTTCATTAAGTTATAAGGAATCAAAGTTATACCATAACAAAAACATTAGTGTAAACTGTAGCAAGGTCAGACAGACTGAAGCATTGACAAATTCATGCTATTGGTTTTGCACATGTAAGCCATAAAGGGAAGTTGAAGTCCGCTCCTAGCATGAGTAAGGTAATACCCAAAACAAAAACAATAGCATAAATTTATCTGGATTTTACCAAGTCGGACATTACCACAGCTTCCCCTATCATTGATGAAGGCATGCATTCATACAATTCCTAATGTTGACGTTGATTTACTGGAAACTGAACATGCAAAATGAGTGGCGGAGTGATAGGCATCATATATACTTTACAAAATATAGGTACACAATCATGTCAGATTACTATGGTATTAATATCCACATGTTTGGCTTTGGTGTGGTAAATACTGCAAATTCATAGCAAGATTTTTCCGAAGAAAATCCATCTATCTACAAGTATGTATTTTGTATGCTTACCTAGATTTGACTGGGGTGAGGTCCACACCATTTATACGTGGCCGATATATTTGTCGCGACCGAAGACGAGGCATAACAAATAACAACAGATAAATACTAGAAAAACAACCAATATTACTTGAACAACAAGCAACACCGGACATTCACGGCAAGAAACTGTGCCGTGATTTCTGCCGTCGCCGGCATTGCGAAAGCGGCAATCAGCTGATTATTTGAGGCTGTTTACTCCATTCACGGCATTTATTATCCAAGGTCAAGGCAAAACAGCGGCCAAAATGCCGTGGATACCCATTCACGGCATGCCGTGAATAGAATGCCGTGAATAGCTATTCATGGCATTTGGTAAGATGCCGTTGCCGTGAATGGCCGATTTTCACGGCAAAACCCAGATTCACGGCATTGGTAAGATTGGCCCCAGGAGACGCTGATAAGCTGCTGGATTCGTCTGAACATCGGCGTTAAGGTCTCCAGTCAATATAATCCTCTTGGAAGGATGAGCAGAGATGATGGACTGCAGCTGTTCCTCGATGAGGTTGAAGTCGTTGTGGATCTGCGCTGGTGAGGTAGATGGAGGCCTGTAGATGCAGCCTATAATGGTCAATCGTTGTTTGTTTAGCTTGACATTGAGCCAGAGAGACTCGTTGTGCGACGAAGTGCTGGTAGGTACCGATTTGCTAATATCGGTTGCTTGCAGGGAGTCCTTGATGAATATTGCAATTCCTCCACCGGATTTTTTGCGACCGATGTGTCTGTCATGTCGAAAAACGTTGTACCCGGGGAGATTGATGAAATTGTCGGGAGTGCGGGTCTTCAGATTCGTCTCTGTGAAGCACAGAAGGTCGGCATCCCGTTGTTGTAGCTTGGCTCTAATGTCGGAGATCTTGGGGAGCAGCGACTGGATATTGAGCAGCTCCATGGTGATCCTGGCTGTCGCTGGTGCCGCGCTGGGTAGGTCACACGCTGGTGACGAGGTCTCCCGTCTGCCCGGTGTCGATCCCCGCTTCGTCAGTCGCATAGGAGTTATCAGACAGCGCTCTCTGGGTGGCCTAGCGCCAGGTTGACGGCAGTCGAGACGACTCGACACGACGACGCCGATCGCTGACTCGGTATTAGGCAGCGCACTGGTGAAGCGTTCATGCAGTTCTAGGTCCAGATCTCGGCGGGCGCGACTGTCCGCACCCGGCGAGTCTGGCCGGTTGCATGGCCTCTGGGTCATAGTTAGGCGACGAGGGCGGCTAAGGGTCCGGGCGGGTCTCGGGCCCTGTGCCGGGGATGGCTCCGCACGGCCGGCAGCTGGTGCGTCGGTTCGGGCCGGGCGGTCGCCCCGTCGGTGGTCCGTCTCAGGTGTCGGTTGGCGATCTACACGACGGGGCGACGAGGCCCCAGCGCCGGGAGCAGTCGGCTGGATGCCGCTCCCTCCACGCCCCATACCGGTGGCGCGTCCATGGCTGATTGTGATGACCCCTGTTCCGGAGGCGGATTCAGGGCCGGTGAGGTGGATCAGAGCGCGGCCGTGGTTCAGGCGTCGTTGATGTTCATCGTCGATGGCGTGACGACGATGTGCCTGAACGCGGTGGCCGGCTCTTCTCCCCTGCGGTGCCGCCTTACGCCGCCACTGCCCGGGTGGGCACCGGGTGGCGAGTGATGGATGACACCGAGTGGCGGAGGGTCGGCCATGTAGTTCCCTGGTCCGGCGCGCGGGCTGCTGTCGACGCCGACGGTAGACTGGAGACGGTAGGGGAGTATCCGGCTTTGTAATTGGTTGAGACGGCGGTGGTAGATTCTTCCGGGAACGGTAGAATATAGTTTCGGCGAGCGAGGCCCAAGGCCAAAATTGAAAATACTAAACGAGGATAAAAATATAAAACACGAAAGAAAAGAAGCACGAAAATCACTTCGGGCAGTCCGAAAACACTACTTGCTAAAACGAGACAAATCTTACAGGTGGCCAAAACTTAAAACCGCGCGAAATCACTAGAAAGCGGAGGAGCAACGCGGGCGGCTGCCGGTGGAGGCGCTCAGCTCCGACACTATCCATCCATCCAGACCTTTTGACACGGTCAAACATTTTGTACTTGACCTGACCTGTGACGTCATCGATGAACCCGAGGTCAATAATATTATGTTTCCCTCGATAAATTTTCCAGGGCTATCGAATGCCGTTTGGATTTTTACATTCGGTCCGCTAGTTCCGGAGATCCGAGGGGGGAAGGGGCAAAAAATTACCCCCCCCCCCAGTAAGTCGCGTTAAGAAATATACCCCAGTAACTCGCGGGTTAACCCGCCATTGACTGGGGTCTCAGTCAAACGTCATTGACTGGGGTGGGGGCAAATATTCCCCTGATTATCTTCAGAAACAATGATCGCAGCGAAACGCGCAAGGCGTCATTTGAAAATCACAATGAGACGCATCTAAAGCATACTCGAACTTTTCAAATTGAGGTCGCATGTCAGGTCACGGTCAGTTCAACGGTCAATACTGAGGTATTTGAGTATATGGGCCATACTTTCCATACAAAGTCTTCGATTGCGACCATTATCACCCAAAGTGCTGCCAAAGGTGTAATGCACATCCCTCATGAGCTAAAGTGAGATTGTTTACAAGGGTAAAGGTCAGGTCACAAAAGGTCACTATGCGTAAAAGATGAACGAAAGTCATACGGGAAATGTTTGATCGATTATTTTACGCGTATAATTCGATATTGATAATCATTTCACCAATTGACCTCATTTAAGTGAAGTTTATGTAAGCTGAGGTCAATGTAAAGTCACATAAGGTCAAAATTCGAAATGGATAAAACCAAATAAAAAGGAATGTTTCTGAGCCAGTTTTGTGTGAAAATGCAGTGGTGATGTTTATTTGTTCGTAGCTGGTCTTTACAAACCGCAAAACTCAATGTTAAAAATTACGTCATGAATTACTCATACTAGAGGCCATAAGTCAGTCAAAAATGTTGACATTTTTTTAAAATGTGTTTTGGAAATTGTCGGTATGTGATTCTCCTATATGTATTCCGTTTTTGTATATCTTTGAAAAGTTTTATTTTGTAGGCAATTTTCTGATTTAAAAAGTAAACGGGGGGCTCAAAACACCAAATTTTGCGAATTCGAGATAGCCATATTGTAGCCCTTGCCAGGTTTTCTATTGCAATTCATAAAATATTGCCTTTTTACGATCTGTTAAAGTTTATCTTATTTTTTCGTCAAACTCGTGTGTAGTGATGTCACCAAATTCGCCATATCTTTAATAACAATAGTCGACATTACTCCATGTTTGCAAATAAGATGTAAAATTAATGTAGGAGGAGGTCCACAAAGTTTCACGTTGATAACGTTAATACTTTTTCAGCTATTGCGAAAGTTCGCCAGGGGGTGTTAACGTCTCCCCCACCGTTAATGGTGGGTTAATTATAAAATTAGCCTCTTGAGTGCAAAATAAGTAATAAATAGAAAGAGTTCAAATATTAGTGTCAATTTCGTTGGCTTACATCACAAACTTTATGCCTTCTGTACATTTCCTGGAATACAAATCGTCGAATCTTGTCATATCTCGATGATATGTTGGTAAGATAATCAGAGACAAAAAAAAACTGCTTAAATATATAGTGGATACAGGTTACAACTTGCCAATGCACAATGTTGCTATTTTGTTTCAGAGCGGCCAAAACTTCCGTTTTAGCTGGATCAAATTTTGAATTACAATGTACTTTTTATCACAGAGAAATGCCCATGGGCCGGGGAATCAGCAGTCATATTGACCAAAACAATGGCAATGGCTCGGTCGCTGCACCTGGCATCGGTGGCGGAACTGGGAGGGGGGGCACCGGGGCACCGTGCCCCCCTTTAATTTACAAGGGGGCATTCATATCAAAGTGCCCACCCCCTCCCTCTAAATTTGGTATAGCTAAGGTTCATGAGTAAGGTCTAATTATCAAATTTATGGAAGCACATTTGTATAATGCCGTGATTATTTACGAGCGTAATAATGCCATTAACCTATATATGTCAATGAATAATGCAGGCCTGGCATTTCCGTTGAATAGGCCAGACGTTGCGTCAATATCATGCAGTGGCTTAGTGCACGACGGAAGCCGCGCTAATACACATACATATTGCACAGCTTAGACTTAACCCGCGAGTCACTGGGGTGGGGATTTCTTTAGCCCCTCCTTAGGCATATTAGGAATATCTCAACAACTAATGCAGATATCAACGCCAAACTTGCATTTCCTTTCCGGGCATCATTTTTACACCTTTTGCGCATACATGAAGCAATTTCGTCGGACATTGTTTGAGATATAGTGAATTTAGTGACGTCACTAAATACGATTTTGACACAAAAATCATATAAACTTTGACAGGCCGTACAAATGTTACATTTCAAGAAAAATGCAATCGAAAAACGCATAAAGGTAGACAATTACAAGGGCTACAAACCAGCTATCTCGAAGTTGCAAAAATGTTGATTTTAACCCCAAAAAATTCATAAAAAGTTTCTTGTTTTTGTAAATGACAACAAAATCAAATTTTTCAAAGATATTTAAAAAAACGGAATATATGTCAGATAACGATATATGAGCAACTACCATACCAAATTTTAAAATGATATCATCTTTTTTGACTGACATGGCATATAAAGTATGGGTAAATCATGACGTCATATTTTGAAATTGCGTTTTGTTGGCTTTTATTGACCAAATACAGACAAATAAATGCCCGCACTGTATTTTTTTAAAGATAAAACTGATATAGAAGCATGCTTTTTTCATTTTGCAATTCTTCAGTGACCTGAACTTGATCTGAACTTGACACTAACTTTACGTAAATGAAGTCAGGTGGTAAACTGACTATCACTATCGAATTCTACGTGGAAAAGCATCCATAAAACATGTGCTGCATGACTTTCGTAGATATTTTGTGTGTAGTGACCTTTTGTGACCTGACCTTGACCTTGACATATTCCAACAATCTCACTTTAGCTCATGTTAGATATGTATCCTACCTTGGACAGCACTTTGAGTGATTATAGGCGCAATCGAAGGCCATGGATGGCAAGTATTGTCCATAAACTCAAATACCTCGATTTTGACGTTTGACTTGACCGTGACCTGAAATGTGACCTTAAGTTTTGTTTTAAGTGTGCGTTAGATTTATCCCAGTGAGCGCTTTCGAATGCCGCCTTGCGCGTCCCGCTGCGATCATTGGTTCTGAAGATACCAGGGGGCTATATAAAAAACACCCCCAGTGAGTCGTGTTACAGAATATACCCCAGTGACTGCCAGGATAACCCGCGCCCCGCTGGTGGGGGGGGGGGGGGGGGGGGGGGGCAACGTCTGCCCCCCTCCCCTCCTGGATTTTCTCAATAACTTGAAAATTATGATAGATATTGACGTAAAACTTACAGCACCTTTCGCTATATCAATTTTACGTCATCCCCCCCAAAAAAAGTTATTGTACGTTGGGAGACAATTATGTTTTAATGACGTCATGTCATGCAGTATTTGGTGGAAAAACTATAAATGTTTGAACAACCGTAGAAAATCGAGTGTTGATGAAAATTGCAATTGAAAAACATCAAAAGAACGCAAATTGCATTGTCTTTAAAATGGCTATCTCGGATTATTTGACATTTTGTTTTTGTTACTTAAAAAAAACTCAAGTATTTTTTTTTGTTTCGGGAAAATGTCTACAATTTTGGTTTTGTTGAAGATACTACAAAAACAGAATACACATTAGAGAAATAAATATGGAAGATATCCAAACCAAATTTCAAAGCGATATCTTTATTTTTAACCGACTTATGGCTCCCTAAGTACCTGACTGACTTATGGCTCCCTAACTCGTGACGTCATTTTGTTGGCCAGTGCTGGCGAACTATTACGGAAATGTGCTTTTGGATGTATGTTAGGAGAGTTTTTGAGAATTTCATGCCATATAAAATGCAACCAATGCATGGTTACCAAATGGCTAATCCCAGCGACTTTTATGGTAGATCTGTCGACTCCCGTTTTTCCACAAAAGCTAGGTCCACCATTCACCAAAACGTTGTCAATATTGATATGATGTGCCACCACAAATCCTTTCTATTGTACCTTTTTTGTCAATATAGCACCCGCACTTTGGAAGTTATTAGGATATGACCGCTCTGATATCAAATAGCATCAGTGTGCAGTGGTGAGATAACGGTTCACTATCTGAGCATATCTGACCTTAACGACGTCTCTGGCACTGTTGGAAAAATTACGCAAACACATCTACCAAACTGAATTTTAATTATCCTATCTAACCTCTTGTTGGAATTTCCTCTCCTCACATGTTCTCCCAGCTGCTGCGTGTGATGGTTTTCCTCCTGGTGAGTCCTGTCTGGGTGTGGCTAGAACTGAACGGTATAAAGGTCGGTAGCAAGGCAGGTCAGGTATCAGTTATCACTGCTCCACATTCTGCAAACATGAAGGTAAAGCACCTCCCGCAATATGCGTGCAGTTTTCTATTCACATCTCATTGGAATATTTATCAACTATTCTAGTTATGAACGTCACAAAAAGCGATCATCGATTTTGAAAATAAAATATCTAATGTCCATTGTGAAAATACAGCTGACAACCTGCCGCATGTTTGCACTTATCACAAAATTTATTTTATTTTTCAGCTGTTCGTTTTGTCGGTCCTGGTGGCCGCTGTCTCCGCCAGTGGTTATGGAGGCCGCCTGGCAGGCCGTCTTGGAGGTCACGTTGGAGGTCTTCGTGGCTCCTTTGGTCGCGGGGTTGGAGGATCTTCCGGCCTCGGAAACTCTCTGGACTACTACTCCGTTCCCGACTACAATACTGCCTACTCCGTCAAGGACGCCTACTCCGGTGTGGACATCGACTCCCAGGAGAACCGCCAAGGAGACCGCACGGAGGGCTCCTACTCCACCCTGCTGCCGGACGGCCGTAGACAGGTGGTGAACTACTGGGTGGACGGCAACTCGGGCTACAACGCCAACGTCCAGTACATCGGCGTGGCCCAGCATCCTCAGACCCCGAGATACAGCTATGGCCGCGGTGCGGTAGGCGCTGGAACGCTAGGATATGGAGCTGTTAGCGGCCTTGGTTATGGTGGAGGCAGAGGTGTCGCCTTGGGAAGGGCTAATGGGCTTGCCTTTGGAAGGGCTTACGGGCTTGCCTTTGGAAGGGCTAGTGGTCTTGGCAATGGTGGAGTTAACAGTGACAGACATCGCGGAGCTGGTGGTTTGGGATATAGCGCTCATTAACAATTCCTTTAATTTAATTCTGAAACCGCTTTTGTCGTCGTCAATATCTCTGTATTCGTCATGTATACCAGTACTCCATAAATGCTGATTCAAATGTGCCTGCATCAGACAATGTTGTCCATTTCCTCGCGACAAATATGCAAATAAAACATTGACGTCACAATCTCTTGCATTGGATAACGCATAACATGAAAGGCATTTCGTTCACTCGGACTTATAGGGTGGGTGCGGACATTAGTTACAGATTTGTGATTGAACTAGTATATTTAATTGAATTGCATGTATACTATGAAGGTGGTACTCTATCAAGAAACGTACACATTGCTCCCATGTTATTAGAAGTGGGGCTGTGCAATGGAGCTGCGTTTTTTTTAACAAATTACCGCACGGTCTATGTCCTGTAAAGTTAAACTAATATGTGTGTGATTTCAAGCTGCGGTTTATTCGGAATACAACCTGTTTTGCAATGGATCATATATCGGGATAAATTTGATATTTAACATTGCATTCAGATGTTGAACAGACTGTCGACAAACGCCGAGTAAAGCGTTGGTTCCTATGTGTCCGAACTTCCGTTCCGCCACCGAGAAGTTGGTAGCTCCCAATGCCGCGTCTGCAACACCCTAACGCACATTTTCGACCCGTGAAAAGCCGGCTTTAACCAATACGTGACTTGTTTTCGTTTATTGCACATCTGATAACAAATTTAGGTTCGTGGGCATACCCACGAACAAAAATGTATTATCAGGCATATCATAGCATTTGCCGTTGATCCCTCGTCATAACACCTGATACTATCTGGTTGAACGTGTGCTCGAGTATTGCAATGCAACATCTGGCCACTGGCTATGCGATTTCTGCGAGATAAAATATCACAGTCATGCGGGAAAAGAGCATATTCCGGCGCGCTCCACTTAGTTGGAGTTCTGGTTATGTTGTAACCGGATGGAGCTTGTTCTATCCGGCGTCACGTCCTGTGGTCAAGCTCCAGTCACGTTTGTGACGGAGGGACGAGTGCAAAATGCTGACGAAACATTTCCACATGTGTTTTCTGCGCGATAGACCCAAAGCAACACATGTCGCCAAGGTATTTTTGCTTGTCTGGTGTATAGTTTTGCAGCGTGAATTTTTTATTTAGGTGACGTTGGCCAATTTCCTGTTCCACTTATGCCAGATGCTCTCCTGCTGAGCAAAGCAATTACATCACTTGCAATGATTATCTGAAGACCAGCTCAAATATGACGTAACTGGTTTTTACACATAATTTTGATGAATTGAGCAGTAAATTATGCCTGCTGGGGACTCAAAACAACATCACAGCCACATCGCGCATCTCGTTTGCAATCTGGAATTAAACAGCATTGGTGACAAACCTGCTTTAGCGACACATGATAATTGATGGTAACTGGAGGAGTACAAACTACATAAACAAGTGACAATTTCAAAATGAAAATACGTTTTTGCTATTTAGTCATCTTATCATATATTGAGATAGGTTCATTTTGCTTGTCCCATTTAGCCAAATACGGATGTACACTGATTTGTGAAGGTATTTTGTCCGGTTGTGTCCAGATTTTGCACGTTAAAACAATTTCGACGTATATGGTCACGAATTTGAGCAATAAACAATGCCGCCGATTTGAAAGTTGTGCACTCTTTATCCTCCTTATGTCTTAATGTTTCACTTATTTATGTGCCTGTTGCACACTTTATCACGAAATATCGTACTAGCATTCGTTCATTAAAATATATTTCGATATAATTCGGCTATTTCGATATAGTTCGGCTTTGCGCCGAACACGAACTGCAGGGGGGTTGATTTCCGCCCCCCCCCCTGAGATCTCGAAAATTACGCTACGTAGCGAGAAGTCGAAAACGGCATTTGATAGCTTGATACAAGTTCTATCGAAAGTATTTCAGTATTGTTTTAGATCAGGTCAAAATTGAGGTCAACAGAGCTCATAGAAGGTAAATTTTCCAGCTTTTTCCTGTTTTAGGATATCGCTCAGATATTCCCATATATCTCAGCAACTATGCTAGTTATAAACAACAGAAGAAAAAAAACGCCAGTAAATTAAATTTGCAATCAGTAAGGTGTCTTCAAATTTGATATCGGGTCAACATTTGAGGCTCCAGAGGTCAAAAAAAAAATTGTTTTTGCTAAATCGTTTTTCGCTATTTACTTTTTACTTAATAAAGATAACGAAAAACTGTTTACGCCATTGTGTTTATCTTGTGAAGGCGCTTTGAATGATATAGATAGATTGTGACTTGGTTAAGCTAACTTAAAAAATTGACCTCAGGTCAAGGTCAAGTGGTGACCCAAGTAGGGCATGTTGCATATGGGAAGACGTTTCTCAACGAGATAAACACATTGATGTCTGTTTTACTTCTCTATCTTCATTATGTCGGGAGTTATTGACAAAAAGGTGATGGTGACCTCGCATGACCTCAAATGACCCAATAGGGGTTACTGAACAAAACTTACACTTGGATCATCAAGAATATCCTATAATAACATGATCCAGAAGTAAATGGACTAATATCATGCATATCCTTGAATGAAATAGGAAGCATTTATATATTTCCCACATTGACTTATTATGGAGAGGTTACGAAATTGACCTGACCTTAGGTCACCGATATCAAATTTCCGAGATCAAGGAATTGGAAGTACTTATGCCCTCATGACATCCTGTAAGTTTCAAACTGATCGGTGAAAAACGCTGGCTTTGGCACAACTGCAAACATTTTTGGAGGTGGGGTCACTGGACCTGGTCTGGTGATCTGACCTGAGAGGACCCCAGGTTATTTTTTCTTCTTCAAAGTGTGCGCAATTGATGTCCTAACAGGTGTTTTAAAATCCTTCGGCGCTGCGTGCCGACGTTTTTCGCTATCTTTGAGAACCTGAGGGGGGGGGGGGGGGGGGGGCGGAAATCAATACCCCCTGCAGTGCGCGGGTTAACACGCGCCCTGGAGGGGGGCGAAATCCGCCCACCCCTCCGGTTTTTCGAGGATATCGCAAAAACGGCGGCGCTGCGCGCCGCCGTTTTTTTGTATAACTGTTTAGAAATGAACTTTCCGCATTATGTAAAATTCTTGGCCTCAGGTCATCTCAGGTCAGGTCACCAGACCAGGTCACGTGATGACCTCAACTCCAAAACGTTTGCAGTAGTACCACAGCCACAGTTTTACGCCGATCGGTTTCAATCTTGCAGGACTTCATAAGGTCATAGATACCAACAATTTGTTTATTTCGGATTTCTAATATCGGTGACCTAAGGTCAGGTCAATTTTGTGACCGCCAACACGGTTTTATCAATAACTATCGACATAATGAAGATAGAGAAGAGAAAACGGTACCAATATGTTTGTCTCGTCGAGACACGTCGCCCAATATGCAACATGACCAACTTGGGTCACCACTTGACCTTGACCTGAGGTCAAATTTATCAGTTGACCTAACCGGGTCACCATGAATATGATTCGAAGGGCCTTGACCAGACACACGCGATGGCGTAAACATTATTGCTTTATCTTTATTAGGTAAAAGGTTATTTGGGGAAAACAGTTTCGAAAACAAAATCAACTTTTTGACATTCGATGACCTCTGGAACCTAAACTATTGACCTGAGCTCAAATCTGAGGACACCTATGTCGATTGATTTTTCAATGACTTTCGATTGCTTTTTCCCGTTTGCTGCTATCTATCATAGTTCCCGAGATATTTGGGAGTGTTCGAACCGAAGTCTTGAAACTTGAAAATCTGACCCTTGATGACCTCTGGTGACCTGAATATTGACCTGAAAAAAAACGAAATACTTTCGAAAGAACTTGTCTCGAGCTATCTAACGTCGTTTCCCGCTTGTCGCTACGTTGCGTGGTTTTCGAGATCATAGGGGGCGGCGAAATCCGCCCCCCCCCCCTCCAGGGCGTGTAATTATCAGAGGCCCTCCAGGGCGCGTGTTAACTGCCATGCATATTAATCCATGTTTCCTGTGATCGGCATGCATGATTACATATCAACTAGTTGAATGTTTGCAGCCATATCTCATGCATGCAGTTGATCATATCGCTTACTGCTGACAGTAAAACCCGATTTTGCAGCATGACTCGGGATCGTGCAGAACAATATGTCACTTTCACTATATCGCGCCCGCTTTCAATGAAGTCAGGGATTGGACGAACTCCATATCGTTCGCTATATCGCGCCCGCTTTCAATGAAGTCAGGGTGTTCCATATATGGAGTTCGGGACGAACTCCATACCGTCCCAGAGTGTGCCGGGTTAATTCCTTTATCTTTCAAGCCATGATGAATGCAACACAGTCATTGAAAAGACATAACTTCCTCTTGGTAGAAGCAAAGCTAGTTATTATTAACCTACGGATTGCCAGCGATCCAGAGCATGACACTTTAACCCGCGCGGCGCTGGGGGGGGGGGGGTAAATTTTACCCCCCCCCCCCCTCCCGGATAACTTGACAACTATGACAGATATCAAAGTGAAACTTACGGTAGCTTATGGTGCATCAATTCTACGTCTTCTGCAATTTTGTTTTTAAATTCGTGAAAATTTGTGGCAGATAATGACGTTTTAGTGACGTCATGCCATGTCATTTTTGGTGAAAAAACGTTAAATGTTTGACAAATCGTAGAAAATAGCGTGTTACTGCAAATTGCAAATAAAAGCCGTCAAAAGAAGGGAAATAGCATTGTCTTTGACATGGCTATCTCAGATTTCCAAAATGTTGGGTTTTTGACCCCCAAAAAGCAAAAAACTGATTTTTGGGGAAGAATTTCCACAAAAGTTTTTTGTTTGAAGATTTTCAACAAAAACGGAAGATATATTAGAGAACCGAGTATGAACGATGTTCAAACCAAATTTCAAAGCAATTTCTTTATTTTTGACTGACTTATGGCTCTCTAAGAACAAGTAACTCATGACGTCATTTTTTTAAATTGCGTTTTTTGGCTTTTACTGACCAGATACAGACAAATAAATGCCACCACTGTATTTCGAAGACAAAACTAGTCTAGAAACATGCAATATTTATTTAGATTAATCAATTTCCAATTTTGACCTTGTTGTGACCTGACCTTGACCTGAGGACGATTATATGGTGTCAAGCTGTAAAAATGGCTGCTTCTATCGAATTATACGTGTAAAATAACCCATACAACATGTGTCGCATGGCTTTCGTAGACCTGTGACCTTGTGTGACCTGACCTTGACCTTGACCTTTGCTTACAATTTCACTTTTACTTATGCGAGAAATGCATTATACACTCTGGAGCACTTTGTGAGATAATAGTTGCAAATATAAGGCTTTGGATGGAAAGTATAGCCCCAAAAACTAAAATACTTACATTTTACATTTGACCTGACCGTGACCTGACATGTGACCTTATTTTAAGAATTTCGAGTATGCATTCGTTTCTTCTTGTTGAGAGCTTGCGATCGCCGCATTGCGCGTCTCGCTGCGGTTATTGGTTCGGAAGATACGAGGGGGGGTAAAATTTACCCCCCAGCGCCGCGCGTTCGGCTGGAGACCCCAGCGCCGCGCGGGTTAACAAGTTGCAAA
Source organism: Chirona hameri (assembly GCA_036785665.1). Lineage (NCBI taxonomy): Eukaryota > Metazoa > Arthropoda > Thecostraca > Balanomorpha > Balanidae > Chirona > Chirona hameri. Next base: position 83,178 of record JAXIVJ010002167.1, on the reverse strand, counting down.
GGTCATCAGAAGAGTGCATCGTGCTCATACCAAGTGTTAACCCTCGCCCGGTTAGGGCAAAATCACTACGTGTTCGGGTAGGGTGGGTGGGTGGATGGGGGGGGGGGATACGACCCGCCCCCCTTAAAGTTTCGCCCCTAATTGATTTAGAGCTTCGATTCAAAGACGAGCATGTTCCTTGTGATGAGGGGAAGCCGCTGATACTCGATTATAAGGTCTTGGGTCATTAGGTGACCTCTGAGGTCATGTCAATGACCCAAATGTCATCAAACTTGAAAATGTGTATAAATTGAGTTTTATCGAGCTAGAATCATGAAAGAACATATCATAATGCTTAATTGGTGCCAAATTCGTAATCAGCGTCACAAAATATCCTAAAAACTGCCAAATTCCAAAAAGGTCATGTCAGGTCATTTGAGGTCAGTGACCTCGGTTGACCTGTGGAAGCGCATAACCCCAGTGGAACATATAAGTATGTAAAATGGATCACAAATTTGAAATCAGCGTCACAAAATGTCCTAGAAACCGCTAGAAGCCCAAACAGTCATCTGAGGTCATCGGAGGTCAATGACCTCAGTTGACCTCTGAAAAGGGCAATAGAGTTCACAATCTCAGTGGAAAAAAACAACTGTCACCTGGAAACACCTGTGCATATGCTCCTGAACAACAAACACTCGAAAACTGCAGAAGTTACAAGCATCTGCGGGACGCCAGTTGCGCCTGACATGACCTTGAGAAGCAGGTCATAGGGCACGGGTCATGTAGGTAAGAAATTCCAAATTTTGCGGGTATGTGGGATTTTTTCTCTCAAAAGTATGGTACTGAAAGTTGTATCGAAATCGTTTGGAAACTACGCGAGTTATTTCAGAAAAACGGGGGGTGGCATCCACCCCTACCCGGGCGAGGATTAAGGGCGTGTATCGCCATTACTTATGCACATTATGAAAATAGGTAAATTAATTCCATTAAATCTCTGGCAGAGGCTCTCCTTGGCGGTACCTAATTGCTGGCTCCACCCTTTTATCCCATAATTTGATTGGAATTGCAAATTTAAGCAGAGCCGATATTGAAAACAGAAGGAACAAGGTCATATTGTTCGTACTCTAGTATTTGTAGACGCCATTCAGCCAATAAAATAGTTCCTGATTTCGTTAAAAAATATATACAACTTTATCGGCTGTAGAAAGGGAAACGAAATGCGAAAACGCACTTGCGATTCCCAAAATAAAGCCCGATTTGTTCTCTCTCAACACCCCGCACGCGTCAGTAACATCTTCGTGACGCACGTGCAAAGGCACCTCGCAAATGTGCTTCGCGGCGCACACCCAGCACCCTGTCAGTGAACTTTCCAGTCACCAACCGCACACCTAAACCACGACCAACGCCCTAGATTAATATCAGTGGCATGCACTTCACATCCGGTTATGACACTGGCAATACCTTGCTGCAAATTTGGATTCGCAACGTGTAGGTAACTGCACTGCGGTCATTTGCAAGGCCGGGCGTTGTTAAGGAAAGTCCGAAATGGGTGTGGTCCAACTCAGTTAGGTGGAGGTCAAGGGCTCAGAAAATGTAATAATGAGCTGCATGATTGGGGTTCCTGCTGTGGCAGTCGGATGATAGATGAGATAAGAGAAACGACAAAACAATACCAAGAAAGCAATGCCATTTAATTTGGTCAACAACCACATCTATTTTTACATGTTACGTACGGTTCAGACAGATATTCAACATTTTCTTCATGCTAATGTTTCACTCGTGACACACACACATTATCTAACCTCTGAAATTAAGACAAGCATAATTGAATCACAAGTTTGATACCCGGCTGAATAATCAGCAAAACTTTTTTTTTATTACTTTAGTCCGAATAGTTTGAGTGGCTGGCTCCAGGCCGGCTAAGCCGAGCTTGATGCGTAATAGCACCACAGTCGTCCGGCTGACCGTGGTGTAAATAGCACCACCACCCATCCACAAACGTCCGCACTCCGCACCCAGTTCACCGGTAATATTAGAGTTTGGTCCGAAAGTTGAACGTGCCGCAGATAGATGACAACACCCTCGGGATCGAAGGCGGCGAACGCTGGAGGGGGGGGGGGGGGGGGGTAGATTCCGCCCCCCTCGTTATCGTCCGAACCAATACTCGCAGTGAGACGCGAAAGACGGAAATCGACAGCTCTCAATAAGACGCATCTAAAACATACGCAAAATTGTCAAAATAAGGTCACATTTCAGGCCAAGGTTAGGTCAAACGTCAACATTGAGGTATTTGTGTTTATGGACCGTACTCTCCATCCTAAGCCCTAAATTGCGACTATTATCGCACCAAGTGCTCTCAAAGGTATAATGCATCTCCCGTATAAGCGAAAGTGAAATTGTAATCAAAGGTCAAGGCCAAGGCCTGGTCACAAAAGGTCACTATTAGCAAGAGGTCTACGAAAGCCATGCAACACATGTTGTATGGGTTATTTTAAACGATTAATTCGATAGTAGCAGCAATTTTCACAACCTGACCCCATATCAGGTCAGTGTCACACAATGCCACAATTTGAAATTGATTAATATAAATAAGAAAGGATGTTTCTTGACCAGTTTTGTATCAGCAACACAGTGGTGTCATTTATTTGTCTATATCTGGTCACTAAACGCCAAAACACTCAAAAACAAATGCCATGATTTATGTATAATTAGGAAGCAAGTCAGAGCCAGCCAGATAAGTCAGTCAAAAATAAAGATATTGCTTTGAAAATAGGTTTGGGTACCGTCAATACTTGGTTCTCCAATATGTATTCCGGTTTGGTAAATATCTTTAACCCGCGCACTGCAAGGGCTTTGCGCCGAACACGAACTGCAGGGGGGTTGATTTCCGCCACCCCCCCCCCCCTGAGATCTAAAAAACTACGCTACGTATCGAGAAACCAAAAACAGCAATTGATAGCTTGATACATGTTCTATCGAAAGTAGGCAGTATTGTTTTAGATCAGGTAAAAATTGAGGTCACCAGAGGTCATCAAAGTTCAAATTTGCCAGTTTTTTTCCTGTTTTAGGACATGGCTCCAGAAATGTCCATATATCTCAGAAACTATACTAGTTAGAAACAAACGGAAAAATCAAACGCCAGCCAGTGAAATTATCAATCGGTAAGGTGTCCTCAAATTTGATCTCAGGTCAACTTTTGAGGCTCCAGAGGTCAGAAAAGAAAAGAAAAACGTTTTTTTTTGCTAAATCGTTTTTCGCTATTAACTTTTTACCTAATAAAGATAACGAAAAACTGTCTACGTCATTGTGTTTATCTTGTAAAGGCGCTTCGAAAAATATACATGGTGACTTTGTTAAGTTGACTTAAATATTTGACCTCAGGACAAGGTCAAGTGGTGACCCAAGTAGGGCATGTTGCACACGAGAAGAGGTGTCTTGACGAGACAAACACATTGCTGTCTGTTTTGTTATACTTCTCTATCTGCATTATGTCGGGAGTTCTTGACAAAAAAGTGATGGTGACCTCGCATGATCTCAAATGACCCAATAGGGGTCACTAAACAAAACTTACACTTGGATCATCAAGAATATCCTATAATAACATTATCCAGAAGTAATTGGACTAATATCATGCATATCCTTGAAATAGGAAGCATTTGTATATTTCCCCATTGACTTATTATATGGAGGTTATGAAATTGACCTGACCTTAGGTCACAGATATCAAAATTCCGAGATAAACGAATTGTAAGTACTTATGCCCTCATGACATCCTGGAAGGTTCAAACTGATCGGTGAAAAACTCTGGCTTTGACACAACTGCAAACATTTTAGAAGGTGGGGTCACTTGACCTGGTCTGGTGACCTGACCTGAGATGACCCGATGTTATTTTTTTTTCGCAGTGTGCGCAATTGATGTCCTAACAGGTGTGGTAAAACCCGGCCGCGCTGAGCACCGCCGTTTTTTCGCTATTTTTGACAAACCTGAGGGGGGCGGAAATCAACCCCCTGCAGTGCGCGGGTTAAAAATTGCGATTTTGTGGAAATGTTTCAGAAAAAAACGTTTTTGGATTGTGATAATCCGAAATAGCCATTTAGAATAGAATGTAATTTCCTTTCTTTTGACGCTTTTTTGAATTTGTTTAATAACTCAATTTTGTTACGATTTGTCTAACATTTATCGTTTTTCAAACCAAAAATTACATGACATGAGGTCATTAAAACGTCATTATCTCCCAAAGTGCAGCATCAATTTCATTGAAATTTGGTGAGAAGAGAAGAATTTATGAAGCATGAGGAATGAAAAGTTTCCCGTCGATATCTATCATGGTTTTCAAGTTATTAGGAAAATCCGGGAGGGTCAGATTCTGCCCCCCCCCCCCTCCCGGCTTTAGTCTTCTCCGCTAGTCTCCGCTAGGCGCTACCATTGCGCGGAGCACGGTAAATATGTCCTGCGGTACATAATACCTATTCTGGTATCGCCTGTCGGTCTACAGGTAAATAAACATGGCAGGGCTGGGAAACCCTAGCTGTGTGTCACCGTTGGGATTCTGAAGCCCCAAGTTTGTCACCAGTTTTTCCTACAATTTTGTCAACTTTTCCAAGACAAAACTTTGATACTGACAGACATAGGTTTTGTTGATTGGGGTTTTAGGGTGCGACGACTACTGGAGTCAATTTGTGGTATTAGGGTATTAAAATGTTGCCTTGGTGTACTATGCTGCTATTTTTGCAATGCTGCCATCTGCCACATTACTCTATGACATCATAACGTGCTGCCATATTGTGCACCAGCATGCAAATATGTTCCTTAACACGCGCCCTGGAGGGCCTCTGATAATTACACGCCCTGGAGGGGGGGGGGGCGGATTTCGCCCCCCCCCCCTATGATCTCGAAAACGCAATGTAGCGACAAGCGGGAAACGACGTTAGATAGCTCGAGACAAGCTCTTTCGAAAGTATTTCGTTATTTTTTTTTCAGGTCAATATTGAGGTCACCAGAGGTCATCAAGGGTCATATTTTCAAGTTTTCAAGACTTCGGTTCGAACAATCCCAAATATCTCGGGAACTATGATAGTTAACAGCAAACGGAAAAAACAATCGAAAGTCATTGAAAAATGCAATCGACTTTGGTGTACTCAGATTTGAGCTCAGGTCAATAGTTTAGGCTCCAGAGGTCATCGAATGTCAAAAAGGTGATTTTGTTTTCAAAACTGTTTTCCCCAAATAACCTTTTACCTAATAAAGATAAAGCAATAATGTTTACGGCATCGCGTGTGTCTTGTCAAGGCACTTCGAATAATATTCATGGTGACCGGGTTAGGTCAACTGAGAAATTTGATCTCAGGTCAAGGTCAAGTGGTGACCCAAGTTGGTCATGTTGCATATTGGGAGACGTGTCTCGACGAGACAAACATATTAGTACCGTTTTCTCTTATCTATCTTCATTATGTCAACAGTTATTGATAAAACCGTGTTGGCGGTCACAAAATTGACCTGACCCTAGGTCAAAGATATTAGAAATCCGAGACGAACAAATTGTTGGTATCTATGACCTTATGAAGTCCTGCAAGATTGAAACCGATCGGCGCAAAACTGTGGCTGTGGTACTACTGCAAACGTTTTGGAGTTGAGGTCATCACATGACCTGGTCTGGTGACCTGACCTGAGATGACCTGAGGCCAATAATTTTACATAATGCGGGAAGTTCATTTCTGAACAGGTATACAAAAACGGTGGCGCTGCGCGCCGCCGTTTTTGCGCTATCCTCGAAAAACCGGAGGGGTGTGCGGATTTCGCCCCCCCTCTCCAGGGCGCGTGTTAAGTCAAAGGTTGTCAACAATAACACAGGCGTGGAAAGCACAAAATGAATATAGAACACAAAACAAATATCAGATGGCCCCTCAGAATCACTGTGCACCCCAACCTACCACAGTTTACATTTTTAGAAATTACTTCTATAAATGGGAACGCATTTTCCAAAAATGGAAAAGTTTCCAAAAATAGAAACTTTTACCATAGTATCCCCAACTGAAATGGGCAGCTTGCTGCCCCAAATGGGACAGGATTTGGGCTGCCCCAAATATCATTTTGACGTTTCTGCCACGTTCTGCATACTGGCCCAGTAGGAGTAGGAAGTAATTTTCCCTGCTTTTAACTCTAGTTTTTCATAGACCATGTGAAGTCAGTGGTGAGGCTCCTGACATCTTTTCCAAATTCTGCCATGTCTACCACAGTCATACATATATACAAGAAAAGCTGGTCAAACATTGTAATTAAAACACTGAAGTATCATTGATATGTTTAACAAATTAATTTATATTACTCAATCATATAAACATATCACCCCAAATTATATCCACCATTGAGCATGGCAACCCAGAGTGTGAAACCCCAACATAAAGAACGATGTTATTAAATAAATATTACGTTGAAGGAACAGCCATTATGATATATAAGGGAAATGTGCACTCGTTTTTCCGAAATGACCACAATTAGGCATATAAAACAAGTTCAAATTACACAAAATATATATTTAGTCTCACCACATGCCTTGCCAACCCAGCACCACATTACGCCACAATCGGCTGAACATGGCGATTCGTAATAGGAAACGACTCTGCTAGGTCATGCCATCACTAAACACAATATGCTGAATAGCATATAAATGCTCTTTCATCGCCAAATATTTCCTAAATATTCTAAAAAGCGAATATTCCCAGAGTTTGCTTTCAATGTCTAGCAGACGTTGATGTAAATGAGCAAAACAAAGGTGTGACTTCAAGGGTGGATTTGTTTACTTCAAGGGGTAGAAGATGCACATCACTATGCAGAATCCGAATCCGCCAGGTAAAACTCGCACTTTTTAGACATGAAATGCAGAAATCTCTAGAAAGCTAGGGACCCCCGATATTTTCCATAAATGGGAACGCTTACGTCATCAGCGTTCTCATTTTCGGAAAGTGTGTTCCCATTTATAGAAATAATTTCCAAAAATGAACATAGTTCCTGCGTCCCTGTACCTACCAACCAAGTTTAAGTGAAGTTAAGCACATACACAGGCAAATCAGTGGGGTTTACAGGCACCACAACTACCAAGGTTATTTGGCACCCATGCCACATCCTCTGAAGAACATCCGATACGTCAAAGATCCTGATGTCAACACTTGCACATATTTTGTTTTGAATTTAATTGAATTGAATGTATTACCACGACCCCTACCCGGGGTATGGGCATCACTCATAACGACATGTTGAACATCCATACAACAACGTAATGAACAATTAAATCACTTCATACTCTCATACTCATAGTTGAACACTCATGCACGATTTGGCACAACACTGACAGACATCGGAGACTCTTGAGAGTTCTCAGTGACCATATTTCGATTTTTTCGGGGTCGATTTAGTCTCTGCAGAGAGCCACATTTTACGAGAACTTCCGAGGGGGTCTTTCGGTCTCAAGATTATCTTCTTTTGTCAAGGTTCTCAGCGTGAACTATTTAGTCTTGCTTGAGAATGCCTGAAGAACGTATCGGCGCCGGGCGGGATTGAACCGGGGACCCTTCACATGTTAAGCGAGCGCTCTACCACTGAGCTACGCTGTGGCTTATACCAGAACAAGCAAAAAGACGGTACGAACCAAGGCAATTGCTGGGTGAGGTTGATACTTACCGACATTCCGTGTATTAATATTGTTTGGTTAACAAATGATGGTATGAAAGTAATATTTACAAATCAAGAGACCATCCACTGAAAGGTCTCGAAATGGAAACCGTGCAGGTTTCTCAGGGAAGAGCATTCAGCAAAAGTTCTCAAAAGTGTTTCTGAGTGAAGGTCACATGCATACCTGATATGCTCATAACCTACACATATACCTAATTAAATACAACATACACTGAGACCATTTTGAATGTACATTCACAACAATTTAAACTGATTCATTACACTTGCCAGGAATTTTCCTAGTCTGTATAAAAGTCTCACGTTTTTTGCATTGAATACCTGCTGATATTTCAATATATTTGGATGATATCTGTAATACAATGGAATATATTTTGTACGTTCGTCATTGAAAAAAGGACATTCCAGAACATAGTGATACTCGTATCCCAGACTATTCTTAGTGCAAAGTGGAGAGATTGGGCACGGTTCAGATGCATGGTTTTGACGGCTAGCAGTGACTGGCATATTATGGTTCCCACACCTAAATTGAGTCATTACTATTATTAGCCTATCATTTAGCTTTGTCAAATATGGCTCAATTTCAAGCCTATCTGTTATTAACCCGCGCACTGCAGGGGCTTTGCGCCGAACACGAACTGCAGGGGGGTTGATTTCCGCCCCCCCCCTGCGATCTCGAAAACTACGCAACGTAGCGAGAAGCGAAAAAAGGCATTTGATAGCTTCATACATGTTCTATCGAAAGTATTTCAGTGTTTTGTTAAGTCATGTCAAAATTGAGGTCACCAGAGGTCATCAAAGGTCAAATTTTCCAGTTTTTTCCTGTTTTAGGACATCGCTCCAGACATTCCCATATATCTCAGAAACGATGATAGTTAGAGACAAACGGAAAAAAGCAAACGCCAGCCATCAAAGGTATAATACATATCCTGCATTGGCTAAAAAGAGATTGTTGTCAAAAGTTAAGCTCAATGTCAGGTCACAAAAGGTCACTATGTGCAGAATACCTACGAAAGTCATGCGATATAAATTGTATGGGTTATTTTACACGTATAATTCGATAGTAACAGTCATTGCACCACCTTACTTCATTTAACCCGCGCGCGACCGGGGTCTCCGCATAGCACCATTGACCAGGGGGGGGATATTGCCCCCTCTTATATCCGGAACCAATGATCGCAGCGAGACGCACAACCCTGCATTCCAAAGCTCTCAATGAGAGGCATCTACATCATGCTCGAAATCTACAAATTGGGGTCACATATCACTGCATTCACTGAAAAATAAAAAAAACGTTCCAGAATGTATGATGCACGCGCCCTGGAGGGCTCTTTAACACGCGCCCTGGAGGGCCTCTGATAATTACACGCCCTGGAGGGGGGGGGGGGGGGGCGGATTTCGCCCCCCCCCCTATGGTCTCGAAAACCACGCAACGTAACGACAAGCGGGAAACGACGTTAGATATCTTGAGACAAGCTCTTTCGAAAGTATATCGTTAATTTTTTTATTTCAGGTCAATATTGAGGTCACCAGAGGTCATCAAGGGTCAGATTTTCAAGTTTTCAAGACTTCGGTTCCAACACCCCCAAATATCTCGGGAACTATGATAGTTAGCAGCAAACGGAAAAAAGCAATCGAAATTCATTGAAAAATGCAATCGACATAGGTGTCCTCAGATTTGAGCTCAGATCAATAGTTTAGGGCCCAGAGGTCATCAAATGTCAAAAAGGTGATTTTGTTTTCAAAACTGTTTTCCCCAAAATAACCTTTTACCTAATAAAGATAAAGCAATAATGTTTACGCCATCGCGTGTGTCTTGTCAAGGCGCTTCGAATCATATTCATGGTGACCGGGTTAGGTCAACTGAGAAATTTGACCTCAGGTCAAGGTCAAGTGGTGACCCAAGTTGGTCATGTTGCATATTGGGAAACGTGTCTCGACGAGACAAACATATTGGTACCGTGTTCTCTTCTCTATCTTCATTATGTCGATAGTTATTTATAAAACCGTGTTGGCGGTCACAAAATTGACCTGACCTTAGGTCACCGATATTAGAAATCCGAGATTGACAAATTGTTGGTATCTATGACCTTATGAAGTCCTGCAAGATTGAAACCGATCGGCGTAAAACTGGGGCTGTGGTACTACTGCAAACGTTTTGGAGTTGAGGTCATCACGTGACCTGGTATGGTGACCTGACCTGAGATGACCTGAGGCCAAAAATTTTACATAATGCGGGAAGTTAATTTCTAAACAGGTGTACTAAAAACGGCGGCGCTGCGCGCCGCCGTTTTTGCGCTATTCTCGAAAAATCGGAGGGGTGGGCGGATTTCGCCCCCCCCCCTCCAGGGCGCGTGTTAAACCTGTCTTATCTGTCTCTCCTTGACAAATGGCATCTTGTCCCATATCTAACGCATGCTCTCCAACGCATATATGACCTTAAAGTCTGACCTTAAAGTCTGTAACAGTTGAGAAAATTACGCAATAACAGCCATCGCTCTGCATTTTACTTCTCCTCACTACAGCCTCTCGTTGGAATTTCCTCTCCTCGCATGCAGCTCCCCCAGCTGCAACTTGTGATGGTTTTCCTCTTGGTGAGCCCTGTTTGGGTGTGGCTAGAACTGAACGGTATAAAGGTCGGTAGAAAGGCCAGGGTTGGAAAAGTTGCCGTTCTGCCATTCTAATCGGCGACAAATCTATAGCCATTGGTGGAGTAATCGGTGCAAATCTTAGTCAGACAGGTAGGTACCACACCTTTGCAAATTATCACCTCTCTTATGATTCTCGCACCTAGATATCATTAAGTTTCCCAATGGAAATCACAACTCTAAATAATGTTGTTTTTCGAATGCGAAAACCAACTTTCGGTTAATCCTGCTACTCCAAAATAATCCTGCAGTTCTAAAATAATCCTGCAGGTAAAAAACATAAGCAAGCGATATACAACGAGTTCGCTTGTTCACGGAACAAAACATGCGCAATAACAGCGATAATGAGCACTGTGCGCAGCCTGGCGGCTGGGAAACGGCACGTGCACGCCACACGCTGTTCAATTACAACGGAGACAGAATGGCAGTGTGGCTCCGTTGGCTGCGATGAGATATGCAAGTACAGAACAGCCTCTCCAGCGGGGCGATAGTGATTTTTGTGTTGCGCAAGATTTGTATGCGGACTGCGGCTCGCAGGGGGTGACACCGCTATAGCCGCCTCGTTTGAGCCCGATGCTTGATGTGACGTCACTGGAAGCAGAGCCACGGCATGTCAAGGCGCGTTTCACAACATATCCGGCAATTCAGTGGGGCAGAATCATACAATTAAGCATGTGCTAGGAATTAGTGGGCACTGATAATTTACCACGCTCGTCTTCGTGAATCCCTGGCCGTACGAAACAGCGAGCTGTAACTGGCGGCTGACTACGTTTGCTGCGTGAGCGCGGCGCCGACGAAAGAGCCGGCTACCGCCAGTGACGTCATTCATTGGTCTGCCGAGTTCAAGGTTGAATGGCTCGTGTCCTGACCAATTCGGTAGGCTGCCTACTAAGTTTACATACCTTCTGGCTTTCCATAACCAAGCAAGTCGTAGCAAGAAGTAGAACACTTTTTAAACTCCACTCAATGACGTCTGCTTTAGGCTTACCCATTGATTTGCAGTGTGAACTATATGACAGACTTGTAGTTACAGTCCTCCTCTATGGAAGTGAAGTATGGGGATTGAAACATGCAGAGCTAATTGAAAAGTTTGACAGAATTCCTCAAAAAAGTGATCAAGGTAAACAAATACACTGCAAACTGCATGGCATATGGTGAGCTTGGTAGGCACAAAGCTCGGATCACTATTACAAACCGAATGCTAAGCTTTTGGATGCACTTGAAAAATGGAAATCAGCACAAGCTATCAAATATACTGTACCGCCTCATGGATAAGCTTAGCTGTGATCAAAACTTATGTTTAGATTCGATAAGGGATGTGAAATTTACCTTTGATTCAACAGGATTCAGCTACTCTTGGGATAGCACGCAGGTTGGAAACTCCTGTTTGGTAAATGTTGTTGACAGACTTAAATATATTGATATGCAGCACTGGGTTACCGAGGTAACTGAAAACAGTCTGTGTTCTAATTATAAGTTAACCCGCGCACTGCAGGGGGGGGGGGGTTTATTTCCGCCCCCCCCCCCCCCTCAGGTTTTTCAAAGATAGCGAAAAAAACGGCGGCGCGCAGCGCCGCCGGGTTTTGATACACCTGTTAGCCCGGCAGTCACTGTGGTATATTCTGTAACACGACTCACTGGGGGGGGGGGGGGGGGGGGGGGCTTTTTTAGCCCCCCCTGGTATCTTCAGAACCAATGATTGCAGCGGGACACGCAAGGCGGCATTCGAAAGCGCTCAATGAGAGAAGCCTAACGCAAACTTTAAAAAATCAAATTAAGGTCACATGTCAGGTCACGGTCAAGTCAAACGTCAAAATCGAGGTATTTGAGTTTATGGACAATACTTGCCATCCATGGCCTTCGATTACGCTTATAATCACCCAAAGTGATGTCAAAGGTATGCTAAATATCCCACATGAGCTAAAGTTAGATTGTTGGAAAAGACCAAGGTCAAGGTCAGGTCACAAAAGGTTACTACACACAAAATATCTACGAAAGTCATGCAGCACATGGTTTATGGATGCTTTTACGCGTAGAATTCGATAGTAGAAGTCATTTTACCACCTGACTTCATTTACGTGAAGTTAGTGTCAAGTTCAGGTCAAGTTCAGGTCACTGAAGGTCAAAATTTGAAATTGATAAATCGAAATAAAAAAGGCATGTTTCTATATCAGATTTATCTAAAGAAAACAGTGCGGACATTTATTTGTCTGTATCCGGTCAATAAAATCCAAAAAACGCAATTTCAAAATCTGACGTCATGATTTACCCATACTTTATGTCATGAAAGTAAAAAAAGATGATATAATTTTGAAATTTGGTATGGCAGTTTCCCATATGTTGTTATCTGATATATATTCCGTTTTTTCAATATCTTTGAAAAATTTGATTTTGTGAGCATTTTTTCAAAAAAAAGTTTTTTTTTTAAATTTGTTGGGTCAAAAGCCAAATGTTTCGAAATTTAGAGATAGCCGATTGGTAGCCCTTACAATGTTCTACCTTTTAGCGTTTTTCGATTCCATTTTGCTTCATATGCGGCATTTGTAGGGCCTGGCAAAATTTAGCCGATTTTGGTGTCAAAATCGTGTTTAGTGACGTCACTAAATTCACTATATCTTAAATAAATTCTGACGAAATTTTTTACTTTTTTTTAAAATATGTGAAAATGATGCCCGGATAGGTACTGAAAGTTTGGCGTCGATATCTGCATTAGTTATTGAGATATGCCTAATATTCCTAAGGGGGGCTAAAAAAAGCCCCCCAGTGACTCGCGGGTTAGGACATCAATTGCGCACACTTCGAGAAAAAAAATATGCTCGGGTCATCTCAGGTCAGGTCACCAGACCAGGTCAAGTGACCCCACCACCAAAAATGTTTGCAGTTGTGCCAAAACCAGAGTTTTTCACCGATCAGGTTGAAACTTACAGGATGTCATGAGGGCATCAGTACTTACAATTCGTGTAACTCGGAATTTCGATATCGGTGACCTAAGGTCAGGTCAATTTCGTAACCTCCCCATAATAAGTCAATGGAGAAATATACAAATGCTTCCTATTTCAAGGATATGCATGGTACTAGTCCAATTACTTCTGGATTATGTTATTATAGGATATTCTTGATGATCCAAGTGTAAGTTTTGTTCAGTGACCCCTATCGGGTCATTTGAGGTCATGCGAGGTCACCATCACCTTTTTGTCAATAACTCTCGACATAATGAAGATAGAGAAGTACAACAGACATCAATGTGTTTGTCTCGGCCAGACACGTCTTCCCATATGCAACATGCCCTACTTGGGTCACCACTTGACCTTGACCTTAGGTCAAATTGTTAAGTTGACTTAACAAGGTTACCCTATATATCATTCAAAGCGCCTTGACAAGATAAACACAATGGCGTAAACTGTTTTCCGTTATCTTAATTAAATAAAAAGTTAATAGCAAAAAAGTTTTAGCAAAAAACGGCATTTTTTTTTTTCTTTTTGACCTCTGGAGCCTCAAATATTGACCTGAGATCAAATATGATGACATATTATCGATTACAAATTTCACTGGCTGGCGTTTGCTTTTTTCGGTTTGTTTCTAACTATCATCGTTTCTGAGATATATGAGAATGTCTGGAGCGATGTCCTAAAACAGGAAACAAACTACTGGAGTCAATTTGCGGTAATAAGGTATTAAAATGTTGCCTTGGTGTACTATGTTTCTGCTTTTGCAATGCTGCCGTCTGCCACATGGTATTATAACATCATAATGTGCTGTCATATTGTGCACCAGCATGCAAATATGTTTCTTAGTCAAAGGTTGTCAACAATAACACAGGCGTTGAAAGCACAAAATGAATACAGAAAAAAAAATAAGATGGCCCCTCAGAATTATTCTGCACCCCCCCCCCCCCCCCAGATTAGCAGGATTAAAATTAGTCCTGTTGGAGTGGGATGAGGGGTAACAAACAGGGGTGATCTCCTGCAGTGGCGTAGCCAAGGGGGGGGGGGGAGCAAAGGGGCCATACCCCCCCCCCCCTGGAGGCCAGGCGGGCCCCTCTGGCGAGCAGCGAGCGAGGGCCCCAGTGTTTTGGATGGTGTCAGGTGCCCGCAAAACGCCTTATGTTGCATAAAGAACGTCCACGAACAAATCTAACACGAATAAATAACAGCATTTAAGAGCTGGTATTTATTTCGAGGGCCCCTCAGGCCTTCCCAGGGCCTCCAATTCTTTTAGAGGGCCCCTCAGACATTTCGAGGGCCCCCTCAGGCATTTCGAGGGCCCCTCAGGCCAGGCACGTCGCCAGGATTTCGTCCAGGGGGTGGGGGGGGGGGGGGGGGGGGGGGGTGGGGGGCGGCGCCTCGATAGGGCCCCATCCCGAGCGTTAACCCCCCCCCTAACAAAAGGATATGAAAAACTCTACGGATTTCGGCCACTTTATTTTGTGAGGTTCAACTTTCCAGGGGCCCTCTGATCTGTCCAGGGGCCCTCTGGTCTGTCCAGGGGCCCTCTGGTCTGTCCAGGGGCCCTCCAGCCTGCTCAGGGGCCCTTCCGAGCTGACCAGGGACTGCACTGGCTGCTTTTTCACCCTGCCGACATCCTCAGGGGCCTCTCCCACCTGCCCAGGGGTCCTTCTGTGCTGGCCAGAAGCCCATTCGACGTAATCAGGGGCCATCTGACCTGCTCAGGGACCCTTTCGGTCTGGTCAGGGGCCCCTTTGACATGCACAGGGGCCCTTTGAACTTCCCAAGGGCCCTCTGGTCTGCCCAGGAGCCCTCCAGCCTTCTAAGGGGCCCTTTCAACCTGGCAAGAGACTGCGCTTTCTGTTTTGTCGCCTTGTCAACATGCTCAGAGGGCCCTTCGACTTGCCCTGGGACCCCTCCGTGCTGACTAGGAGCCCATTCGGCATGTTCAGGGGCCCTTTTGGTCTGGTCAGGGGCCCCTCTGACATGCACAGGGGCCCTTTTAACTTCCCAGAGGCCCTCTGGTGCTGGTCTGTCCAGGGGCCCTCCAGCCTGTTCAGGGGGTCCTTAAGACCTGGCAAGGGACTGCACTGGCTGCTTTGTCGCCCTGCCAATATGCTCAGGGGCCTCTCCGACCTTCACAGGGGTCCCTCTGTGCTGGCTCGGTGCTCATTTGACGTGTTCAGGGGCCCTTTGACCCGCTCAGGGGCCCTTTCAACTTGTCCAGGGGCCCTTCTGACATGTACAGGGCTCTGCTGAACGTCCAAGGGCCTTCTGGTCTTTCAGAAAGGGCCCTGAAGCCCTAAAAAACCTCTGAAATGCTCTAAACTCTTAAAGACCACGCTTCGCGTAGTCCATGAGCGTGGTTTTGTCGGCCCTTTTCGGTGCGCTGCGCGCTGCGCGCCCGAAAAGGGCCCGCCGGACCTCCAGGGCGGGGGGGGGGGGGGGGGGGGGGGGGGTGGCCCCCCCCCCACCCCCCTTGGGTACGTGCCTGCCTCAGGCCTACCGAGTTAATGTTATCGACTTTTAAGCGTTGGTTACAAAATGATCTGTCCGACCTCCTATTTCCCTAAATATGGCAGCATGTGGTAGCATAACCAACGAGCTACAATAACAGCGCAAGCCCTCATGTGTATGCGCGTGAAGTTATTGTGACGTTAGAACAAAATGTATTGGGGTCTGGAAGTTTGGAAGAAGACGTTTGGGATGGGTGGTGGTGGTGGGGGGGGGGGGGGCACGGAAGTTTTTTTTAGGGGGAATCCCAAAGTCTCACACTTCTGAAAACTCATCAGATTTTGCTTGCTTATGCATTGATAGCTGATTTAAAACAAACTTTCCTTAGATAAAGTTGCTTAAATTTTCTTATCAGGAAATGTGTACATTTTGTGCTGATTTCAGGCGGTTTGACGGCTGCTATGGCCCCTTTTCCCCTGGATCTGCCAAGTTTTTCTTAGGGGGGGAATCCCAAAAAGTCGCACACATTTCTGAAAACTCAGCGGATTTCGCTTGTTTATGCATTGATAGCTGATTTAAAACAAACTTCCTTAGATAAAGTTGCTTAGATTTTCTTATCAGGAAATGTGTACATTTTGTGCTGATTTCAGGCGGTTTGATGGGTTTGATGGGATATAAATTTTTACCCCCAAACTCGAACCCTAGATCCGCCAGTGTGTGGGCCCCCAATTGGCTACGAGGGCCCCTCTGATCCCGTTTGCCCCCCCCCCCCCTGGCCGAAATCCTGGCTACGCCCCTGATCTCCTGTACCTACCTACCAAGTTCAAGTTTAGCACATACATGGACAACTTAAGAGGACAATTTCATACAAATGAGACATCTTTAGCACCTCAACATAACACAGCAGACACTAAACTAGCAGATATTCTGCCTTTGACCAATATAGCATAACTTTTCCCCACATTTGGTAGGACCCTGCCTGATGGGTGAGTTCATGTTTTGGCAAACCGACTGCTGAGTGCATCATATGGTCTTCTTAGGCTGACATTTCAACTCTCTGTTGTTAGTTTTTAAGCTGAATTTCCCACTTGCACCATAGCTTCAAAGCAATACTAGGACCCTGCCTGGAGGGAAGGGGGTTGCAGGCCAGGCCCTACTGGATGACTCTGCCCCCCCCCCGACTGGTTATTGATTCAACTTTTGGGGAATGATTCAATGATTCATTTTGGAACTGTAATGATTAAATCACCTTTGGATTCATGAATAACAAATTTGATAATTGATTATTCCCGATTCAAAGACATAGCCACTGGGTCTGCATTGTATTTGCAGTCGCACAATTTATCATGCGCGCTTGAATTGTTAAAAATCGTTAAATTTGATTGCATGCAGGTTTTGATTCAATCTCGATTCATGAATAAAAAGATATGGTGGTGAATTGATTCTTCTTCAATGCAAGCAATTTGCAGAGTCAAATCAATAACCAGTCTGGTCCCCCCCCCCCATGATTAGCAGAGTTTTATCATTAGTCCTATGGGAATGGGAATCTGGTGGGGAAAAACTGTCTGCCCTGTCCCCCCCCCCTAGCACTAAACATTTCCTGGTTGTTTGACTAAGGTACCTGTTGGTTCGCCATGTTATGCACAGTATGGCAGCATGGTATGTCACAGTGTCATATAGTAACATCAGAAAGGCAGCAGCATTGTGCACTACAGCAAAATGTCAAAATGTATTATGATGAGGCTGTTATTATTAATAGGTTATGTGTTAGGTTAAGTTGAGTTTAACAGCAGTGTCAGACAAAAATACAGACATTTTGCTGTGGCGCACAAGGCCAAAATTTATTAGGACAAAGTTGTTATTATGAATAGGTAAGGTTAGGTTAAGTTAAGTCTAACCCGCGAGTTACTGGGGTATATTTCATAACGCGACTTACTGGGGGGGGGGGGCTATTCCCCCCTCGGATCTCCGGAACTACTTGACTAAATGTAACAATTCAAACGGCATTCGATAGCCCTGGAAAATTTATCGAGGGAAACATAATATTGTTGACCTCGGGGTCACCGATGACGTCACAGGTTAGGTCAAGTACAAAATGTTTGAGCGTGTCAAAAGGTCTCGATGGATGGAATTGTCGCGCAAAATTGCGATATTAAACGCATAAGCTGTCGATAAATCGGTATGTTTCGTGTGTCTGACACTTCTAAGTACCTTTCTAAGCTGTTTATGACCTTGGGTTAGGTCAAGGTCATCCGAAGTCACGAGGTCAAACTGCAGATTACGGTCATTAGGCGTTGTAACACATGTTTATGGGGTTGTTTTTCGTCTAGAACGCGTAAAATGACCTTAGAACATTGTTTGTTCCATATAAATAGAAGTAAAAAGCAAAAATGGAAATGCGTTTTTTATGCATAGTAATGCTGTGAGAGGTGGTCGATTTGTGTTATTTAAAGGTCATAACTCAGTCATTTTTGAAGATATCGACTTCAAGTTTGGTACACATATTCACCGCACACGTGTCGATTATATATATTTCGATTTTTTTATCATTTTGATTTTTTCTTGAAAATTTTGTAAAAACAAAAAAAAATGTATTTGGATTTCTCAAAATTTTGAATGAAAAAAAACTTAAAAATCCTAGACAGCAGTTTTATAGCCCGGTCCATTGTCAGTAATTTTGTTGAAGCCAATTGAGTTTATATCAAACATCGTATCTTTGACAGCGTTTTACGCAAACCATTATTTTGCAACCAAAACCGAAGAACATGACGTCACTCTGACGTCATTCCCGGTTGACCTATCATAACCTCATATATTTAATTTTGCCAACATGTGTAGAATTGATGTGAGAGAAGGTACTGCAAGTTTAATGACGATAGCTGTGTTCGTTTAAGAGTTATTGCAAAATAACGGGAGGGGGGGGGGGCAAAAAATAGCCCCCCAGTAACTCGCGGGTTAATGGCTCCGTCAGAAGAAATATGGGAATTTTGCTTTGGTGCACAATGCCTGTTTTCTGATGTTACCATATCCTGCCATACTGTGCATAGGGTGGCACACTGACAGGTACCTTAGTAAAAAATTACCAAATTGCATAAAAAAGTGACGCTTCTGTACCTACCAACTAAGTTTAAGTTAAGCACATACACAGGCAAATCAGAGGAAAATGTCATACACTGGGGTATATTGATCTTTAAAGCACCTCAGCATGACACATCATACACTACACCAGCAGATTCAAGGGGTGGGAGACCACATCCTCTGATGACGATGATGATGATGATGATGACGATTGAGGTTTACGGGCGCCACAACTACCAAGGTTATTTGGCACCCATGGCACATCCTCTGAAGAAACACCCGATACCCCGATACTTGACCCGATACGTCAAATCAAGAGTCTGATGTCAACACTTCCACATATTTACACTGGATAAGCCAGAAGGTTATGTAAACTTAGTAGGCAGCCTACCATCTGGTAAGGACAAGAGACATTGGACCTTGAACTTAGCTGACCACCAGATGACGTCACTGGCGGTAGCCGGCTCCTTCGTCGGCGCCGCGCTCATGCAGAAAACGTAGTCAGTCGCCAGTTACAGCTCGCTGTTTCGTACGACCAGGGATTCACGAAGACAAGCGTGGTGAATTATCAGTGCCCATTAATTCCTAGCACATGCTAAATTGTATGATTCTGCCCAAGTGAATAGCCGGATATGCCGCGAAACGCGCCGACATGCCGTGATTCCGCCTCCAGTGACGTCACATCAAGCTTCTGGCTCAAACGAGGCGGCTATAGCGGTGTCACCCCCTGCGAGCTGCAGTCCACATACAAATCTTGCGCAACACAAATTACTATCGCCCCGCTGAACGGCCTCTGTTCTGTACTCCTCAAAAGATGCATACCCGAACGAAGGAGGACGGCGACACACTACCGTTCTGTCTCCGTTGTAATTGAACAGCATGTGGCGTTCAAGTGCCGATGGCGTTCACGTGCTCATGTTTTGTTCCGGGAACAAACGAACTCGTGATCGCTTGCTTAAATATTGTATATAGCTGCAGGATTATCTTAGAACTGCAGGAATATTTTAGAGCTGCAGGATTAACCGAGGGTTGGTTTCCTCATTGGAATAATGTACTATTATTTAGAATTGTGTTTTCCATTGGGAAACTTAATTATATCTAGGTGCAAGTATCATGCCAGAAGTGATCATTTGCAAAGGTGTGGTACCTACTTGTCTGTCCAAGATTTGTCACCGATTACTTCACCGATGGATAGAGATTTGTCACCGATTAGAATGGCAGAACGGTAACTTTGCCCAGCCCTGGAATCATGAGAGAGGTGATAATTTGCAAAGGTGTGGTACCTACCTGTCTGTCTAAGATTTGCCACCGATTACTCCACCGATGGCTATAGATTTGTCGCCGATTAGAATGGCAGAACGGCAACTTTTCCCAACCCTGAAACATGGACACGGACAACATGGCTGTAGATAGACTGTTTTCAGATTATTTCCCGTTCCTGTACACAAATAGACAACTTCGTTGCATTCTTCTCACATAACTTGTTGTAGTGCTGACAGGCGTCTGATTGGCCTTTCACTCGATACGATATCAAATTTATTAAAAACGTTGCATCTTCCAGCCATTTATTGGGCTTCAGATTTCAGACTATGAGGCACCACAAACCAAACTTGGCAAGCGCCGAATTATCGAGTAAGCCCTTTCAAGGGCATAATTCTATCATGCTATGATATCCTAATTGATCACATATCTTACTCCTCTTATCACATCATATCACACGTTATCGTTTCGAGGTTTACCTACGCCATCTAAGTTACGATGTTCCTATTTATATAATTCAGTTTGATTCTGCCAAGGCCATAAATACTGCCCGCAACACCTTGGCTTGTTTCGATCAAATTCATTCAACCGTTTTTGTTTTCATGTCTCGTGCTTTTTCTGCTTTTTCGTGACCTCTTGTAGGCAAATCTATCGCGGCATCGGTGGGTCCTCTTCCCGGCAATTTAAAATTGTATGCTGCTCTAACAATTTGTTTGATAAATTTTGGATATTGTATATCTACGAAATTAGGAATGCAATTAGGAATTAATTAAAACAATTAGGAAGGCCATTAGGAATGCAATCCAATGCAATGCAAGGCCAAGTATTATTTCAAAGAGATAACTTTTTCAATTCTGCTGCACGATTCCACTCTACTAGCCAAAATGTGTCTTTTTGTTCTCTCCTTGAACTCTGAGTTAAGCCCATAAGTAAGTTGAAGCTTTCATGATGCACCGACAAGGTGCATCATTCTAAGTTTTGCCAGCCGATCAATGCCCGTTCTCGTTCGGTCTGATATAGTAGGTGCATGATGCACCTTACTGCATGATGCATGGTGTATATCACAGAAAATCGACACAAAATATAAACAAAACGGTAAAATATATCATATTACTACATGGCAAGAAGTCCGCGCAGGACAAGAAGTCCGCGCAGAGAGCTGCGCCTGAGGCCACACCCGACGAGCTAAACGGGTACTTCGCCGGGGTGGGGCCTCGTGTCGCGGGTGAGGTTCGAGACAGGGGGAGCCCCTTCATCTTCCGTGTAGACTTCCGAGGGTTGGCGCCTGCGCTTTCACTCTGAAGCCTGCCTCTTTTGACTTTCTCCGTTCTGTCCTCTTTTCTATGAAAAAATTCAGAAGCCTGTGGTTCTGACGGCAGCTGCACCCGGATTTTGAAACTTTGTTTCGACGTCATCGGCCATGTCTTCCTTCATATCATCAACACCTGTCTCACAGGTGGCGTTAGTGACCATGGTCTGGATCAGACCGTGTCGGCCCCGACACGGGGGGACGCTATCTTAGATCTGGTGCTGTCCTGCGGTGGTGAGGCGGTCTCTGCTGTTCGTGAAGGTACCTTCGATTCCGACCACCGTGAAATTGTCACCTGTTTCACCGTGCGTTCACCGCTGTTTGCCAAGGTGTCCAGAACGACAGCATTCAACTATAAATCCGCTGATTCGACGGACTACGTGGTGCGCTGAACTGTCTGCCTTGGAATATTATGCTAGCAATGGATGTGGATTCAGCTGCTGATGTGTTTTACGACCTAGTCAACGCGGCTATTGCTGACTATGTGCCTACAGTGTACCTAGGTGCTCGTTTTCCGCCATGGTTTGATCGTGACGTGAAGTCTGCCCTGCGTCTTAAAGAGACATCCTTTAAACGTAAAAAATCCTCTCCCTCTCCAGAAAACGCACGAGCATTTTCGCAAGCGAGATCCGATTTCAAATCACTCGCAAACTTTAAATATCGCAAATATCTTAGCCCTATTTGTAACAGGGGGGGGGGGGCGGATTCCGCCCCCCTCATGTTTTTCGCAGATATCTCCAGAACGGCTGGGAGCAGGCCAATGCAATTTTGGGACTTTTCATAGAATTGAACTCCGGATTTGGAGTCAAAATTTTGAGTTCTTAACTTGAACAGAGGCGGTTCCAGGGCACAGTTTTGGGTGGGTTCGGAGGCGACATTTGGCGAAAATACGGAAATGCGATCTTCACGGTTTCTTCCTAACTGCATCAAGTATGAAGGAGTTACATCGGCTTAACGTGATTGCAAAAAGTGCAAATTAGATGATGTTAATGAAATATCATACAAAATTGCATGGCAGAGGCGGTTTCAGGGGTTTGAAAAAGGGGGTTTCCAGGAAGTATTCAATGCTTGGCGGGAAGCCAATAGAGAAATGCAAGGGGCATTTATAGCTATCAAGATGTAAAAGATAGCTTCTGCTTCCATTATTTTCATAATTTATTACATATAGAGTTTCAGGGGCGTGTTCAGGAACATGAAAAGGGGGGTGACTGGCATGGTGATGACGATATGCCAGTGATAACGGCGCAATATACGTTTAGCTTATAATAATATATGCACATATGAGACCAGAAAAGGGAATAAAGTCATTTTTTTTTGCAGAGGCGCGCTCAGTAATGGAAGAAAGGGGGTCATATTATTGCAAGGAAACTAATAGGCATGGGCGTACAATGACATAACATACTGCAGTTTTCGGATGAAACACGCACCACAGGCTACTCTACGAACGATTATAAGATAATAGGCGAGTCCAGGTAGGGTAAAAAGGGGGGTAAGCAATATTAATTGAAGTTGTAAGTGAAATAGTCACTGTTGACTAGTTAGTATCATAATAGCGGATAATATACTTATCAAAAGGTCTTGCGCCGCCCTAGTTTGGATCCTGGATACGCCTATGATTAATGACAACATGCAAAAAGGAACTATCTATAATCAGTAACATATTTATAGTGCTGGGTAGCAACTTGTCTGCGGTTAATATTTTCCCCAATTTTACCCCCCTTTTTCACTAACCTGGTACCGCCTATGGCAAAAATATGATTTATAACTGTTTTTCTAATGTCTCAATCACATACCCTTTCATTTATCAAAAAAACAACATCAAAAAATTGTTTTATTACGCATTTACTTCACCCCCATATTGAGTGACCTGCACACGCCTATGTTTTTTGAATTTTCAGCTTCACCGTCATATATCAATTTCCAATTCAATCTCTATCGATTCCTATTAGTTGTGTTAAAATCGGTCGATAAACATGAAAGCTATGTTGAATCAAAAATACCACTAAAATGTGTCGTTTTTCCCCCCTGTTGCCCCCCTATCCAGAATTTATATTTTTTATTATTTATAAATGTAGATCGTGTTGAGGGGAACCAAACACCGTTTAATTTTTGAAAATCGGACGGGTAGATCTCGAGATCTCCGGGGGGGGGGGGCGGAATCCGCCCCCCTGTTACAAATAGGGGTAGCCAGGAGCCTGTTACAAATAGGGTTAAGGGACTCGTGGATGACTTCAAGGACAACCCTAAACGTTTTTGGTCCTTTATTAAATCGCTGAAATCATCATCCCACTCTACTCCAGTTCTTATGCACGGTGGAAACAGCTTCACTGGTGATTCCGAGAGAGCGGCTTGCTTTAACCAGTGCTTTGCCCATAAGTTTTCTGACCCTCATGTTGGCACGTTGCCAATCGCTCCAGAACTAAACGTACCAAATTTAAACGAATTTGACTTTCCGCAGGGGAAGGTCGAGCGCCTACTTCTCAACCTTGACAGGCACAAGGCATGCGGTCCGGACGGACTCAGTGCTCGCATTTTAAGGGAATGTGCTCGAGAGCTGGCCGTCCCGATCGAGATGCTGTGCCGCTTATCGGTCGAGCAGGGCGTCTTTCCAGCCCGTTGGAAACAAGCCAATGTCATACCGGTTCACAACAAGAAGGGAGATAAAAAACGACCAGAAAACTATCGGCCCATCTCCCTTTTACCACTCTGCTCAAAAGTGCTGGAGAAGGTTGTTTACGACTGCCTGATTGAGCATTGCCGTCCCGTTTTGCCTGTCAACCAACACGGATTTATGCCAAAACGTTCGTGCGTGACCAACCTGACCTGCTTCCTGAATGATGCCTGGGGCTCTATAGCCGAGGGGAAACAGCTGGACGCCGTGTACACCGACTACTCGTCCGCGTTTACAAGTGTGAATCACCAACTGTTGTTGCACAAAATGAAGCACTCATTCAACGTGAAAGACCGTGCATACTCGTGGCTTCGCTCATACCTGTTAAACCGTAGTCAGCGAGTGGTAGTAAACGGGAAACACTCACCGTGGACTCCAGTGTTATCGGGCGTCCCAGCAGGTAGTATCTGCGGCCCCCTATTATTTATCTGTTTTACCGTCGATATACCACTCAACATATAAAGTGGATGCACAATGTATGCTGATGACGTTAAGCTGTATACGCCGGTCCGCTGTGAGGACGATGCTCGCAATCTTCAGTCTGACATCGACTCTCTTGTACATTGGTCACGTGTGTGGCGGCTAAGTTTGAACCCGGCCAA
Organism: Chirona hameri; assembly: GCA_036785665.1. Taxonomy (NCBI): domain Eukaryota; kingdom Metazoa; phylum Arthropoda; class Thecostraca; order Balanomorpha; family Balanidae; genus Chirona; species Chirona hameri. The sequence continues at coordinate 58,545 of JAXIVJ010002167.1, read as the reverse complement.
GAGCCACGTAATATCGCTCACCTTGCGCACCTCGCCTGTCTTAGCGGCCTACACAATGGATGGTGTTACACTAGAGCGTCATGCACAGGTGCGCGACTTGGGAGTCATCTTAGACTCAAAGTTGAACTTCGCTTCTCATGTGGACGCCACAGTCGCAAAGGCCAAACGTATGCTTGGACTGCTTATCCGCAGCATGCAGCTGCCAGCTCCCCGTCGCCATGTAAAGCTCGATCACAAGGTCATGTTGTGTGCTTTCAACGCTCATGTCCGCTCCATTGTCGAATACGGGACCGTGGTCTGGTCGGGAGCGGCAGTGACTCATCTTAAACGGCTGGAACGCATTCAGCATTCCTTTTTGATTTGGCTCGCGTGTTCATCTGACCACAGCTCCATTAACCTAGCTTACGATCACTTACTGCAGCATTTCAAGGTTTCCTCCATAAAATCTCGTTTCATGCAGCACGATCTTATGTTCATACACAACGTTTTTCACGGCCGACTTGACAGTCCCCAGCTCCTGTCATGCTTTCACCTGTCGGCTCCGGCCAGACGGATTAGGTCGCCTGTGCTCTGGCATATACCGTTTGAACGTGTCGCTGCTGTGAAAAACGGAACTTTTTGCCGAATTTCTTCCATGTGTAACGAGATTCTTAACGCCTGCGTATCCCTAGATTTCTTTTGCTCGCCATCATCCGACTACAAATCCGCTGTGCGGTCACATGTATCTCGGGCAGGTGCCTTTTGAGCCTTTTGAGCTCGCAGCCAGGCTTCACCACGCGAGGGCTCATCGAATGGTTATGTGTATGTGTGTGTACTTGTGTGTGTCCTGTGTGCGTGTGCGTGTGCGTGTGCGTGTGCGTGTGCATGTGCATGTGCGTGTGCGTGTGCGTGTGCGTGTGCGTGTGCGTGTGCGTGTGCGTGTGCGTGTGCGTGTGCGTGTGCGTGTGCGTGTGCGTGTGCGTGTGCGTGTGCGTGTGCGTGTGTGTGTGCGCGTGCGTGCGTGCGTGCGTGCGTGCGTGCGTGCGTGCGTGTATGTGTAGGTGTCTTGTCTGTCGTCTTGCATGCGTGTGTATTTTAAGTGAAAGTCATAGTTTTATCTCCTGACTTCGCCTGTAACCGGGTTTTGTGCCTGTTGGTGATTTATCAATAAATAAAAATACAATACAACCTGTGAATATCCCGCGTTATGGAAACACTCTATCTTGCATCGTATTCACAAAACCGGCAGCCTTTCCGAAACATCGAACTTCCGTCCCATCTCCATCGTCCCAGCCTTTCTAAAACTTATAGAGAGAGTTGTTCAGCGACAACTGTACTCTTACATGGCCAACAATCACCTTTTTTCCTCATCCCAGCACGGTTTTCGTTCAAATCACTCCACAGAAACCGCGCTTCTTACCGTATCCGATCATATCCTTTCCGCCACCGACCGCCAGGACATCACTCTCCTCTGTCTACTTGACCTGTCAAAATGCTTTGACGTGATTGACCACGCAATGCTCCTTTCCATACTTCAAACCTATTCTATCGATCCTACCTGGTTTTCCTCTTATCTCACTGGCCATACTCAATCTGTTTGTACAGCTGACGGGCGTGGGAACCGCCACCTTTCCCGATCCCTACCAAATCCTATCGGTGTTTTCCAAGGATCCTCACTCGGCCCACTCCTATTCCAGATTTTTGCCAATGACTTATCCCTCTTTGCCCCTGAGGCTCACGTGGTGCAGTACGCTGACGATACCCAAATTCTGGTCTCAGGCAAAAAAGAATCCCTCCCTCAGCTCATTGCTACCATGGAACAGGCTTTATAATCTCTCGACACCTGGTTCCATTCCCATGGTTTGAAAGTAAATACCGGGAAAACAGAGCTCATTGTCTGTGGTTCCCGTCAAAATTGTCGTGGCATGACCACGACCACTATTCGGTTCCGTGAGGACATAGTGCGTGAGAGCCCCACGGTGAGGAATCTTGGCGTACTGTTCGACAAGCACATCTCGTGGGACTCACACGTATCTGCCCTCGTCAAAACATGTAACGGTATCCTCATCGGTCTGACCCACGTGCGTCATCAGATCCCTTCGTCACTTCTTCCTGTCATAGTCGACGCCCTTGTCATCTCGCACGTCCGATACTGTTTGACGGTGTTCGGCAACGGCTCAGATAAAAACATGCAGCGCCTCCAAAAGATCCTCAATTTTGGCTTGCGCGCTGTCTCTGGCCGGCGTAAATTTGATCACATATCGGACGTGCGAGATGAACTGGGCTGGCACACCTTCCGGCAGCTGTACGAACTTCAATCCCTCAATCTTCTTCACAAAATTCGCACCACAGGAGAACCACAGGCTCTCGCTTCCCGGCTTTCGACAATTTCTGAGTTTCGAGCTAGAAGCACACGCCAGGACGCTGATTTGGCCCTCCCGCGCATGAGAACCGAAGCCGGCAAGAGACGCTTTTTATACAGTGTAGCGCAGCGCTACAACGCGTTGCCGCCGGACCTGCGCGAGGCGTCTTTAGCTTCTTTTAAACGTCAGCTCGGTGCTCTTTTACATGGTGTATGATGTGTGTCGTGTATGTTTATGTCGGTCGCTGTGTGAGTGTGTGTATGATCATGGAGTGTATTTTAGTTTCTAGTATGCATGTTGCTGAGTGTCGTTTTTAACATGTCTCTACCTTTAACCCGCGCGGCGCTGGGGGGGGTAAATTTTACCCCCCCTCCCGGGTTTTCGCTATAGATTCAAAACTACACTAGATATCGACGCGAAACTTTCAGTACCTTATCTGGCATCGATTTGACGTCTTCAGATACATTTTGGAGAAAATCGGTCGAGAAGTTTTTTGCGAAAATAGCGTTTTAGTGACGTCATGTAACGCCATTTTCGGTCCAAAATGGACGAAATTTTGATCGATGATAGAACAACGAGTATTGAAGCAAATTGCAAACAAAGCACGTCAAAAGGAAGGAAATGACATTCTCTACAAGATGGCTATCTCGGATTTGCACAATTTTGATTTTCTGATCCCAAAATGCAAAAAAATCTTTTAATTTTTTTTCAAAGTTTACCAAATCCAAAATTGTAAGAATTTTCAAAAAACCGGAAGATATGTCAGATAACCATCTCTAATGAGTGACTATTCCAAATTTCAAACAAATATCTATATTTTTTACCCCCAAATGACACTAATAAGTGTTCAATGTGATGGACGCATTTAAAAAAAAATCGCAAATTTTGACATTTCTAGACATCGTACAAAAAAACAAATTGCACCATTGGATTGTTGTGGCAAAACTGAACCGTAAACATGTGTCGGTTATTGCAAATTTTGGATTTCAAAATTTGACCTTTTTTGCCTGATCTTGACCTGACCTTGAGGTCAAATGTCAAAATAACCATTGTTTTTGGATTCTACGTCTGAAATAACCCATGAGACATGTGTCACATGGGTTTCATATTACTTTTTCACAGTGTGACCTTTTGTGACCTGACTTTGACCTTGACCTGTACTTAGTATGATATTCACACTCAAGCATTACCATCTCCTTATATTTAGAAGTGTTTTGGCAGAGTTTCGGCGCGCTGCTGTTGATAGTCCGGTCTCTGCAGCCAATAATCTCGAAAACAGGTGGTTTTGACCTTTGACCTGACCCTGACCTGATATGTGACCTTTTAAATACAATTTTTAGAATTACTTAGAATCTTCCCATCGAGAGCTTCCGATCGCCGCCTTGCGCGTCTCGCTGCGATTATTGGTTCGGGAGATAAGAGGGGGATAAAATTTACCCCCCAGCGCGGCGCGTTCGGATGGAGACCCCAGCGCCGCGCGGGTTAACCATGACGCGACACTCAGAATAGCCGTTTTATGCATCGGAGAGTGTTCTTACTGTCAATACATACATACATACATGGCATGCGAATCGAAATTCTTGTAGAAATAAATATGAATGTCTTCCCGTCATTATTCTTGGTAATACACAATCCTAGAAATGCCGGGAAGAAAAGTCACATGTGCTTTAGCATTTGAGTTTTCCCCGGCATTCCGGATATTTATTCTTCGGGTTTTAACCCTATTCCTTGCGGGGACAGATTCTGCCCCCCCCCCCCCCCGTGGTTTTCACTTGCCGCTTCTAAACCGTTAAGCCTAGTGTCCTGAAATTGTGTAACTTTTCCCAAAATTCAATGGCACGTGTTGAGACAAAATTTAGGAAAAAAATCAGTTTTGCATAGGCAGTTCCAGGCTCCTGTTTTGGGGAGGGTGTTACGAATGCGGTTTGGCGGCGCATACTTCCTTCGTGGTTTGCAGTGCCATAGATGCGTCAGAAACAATTTCAATGCAATATGCATCATACATACTGGGATTTTACTCTTTTTTGGGGGGGGGGGGGGGGCGCAGAGGCGCCCTCAGGATAAAAAAATGGGAGGCAATACCCACCCTCAAATTAGCTCGAACTTCAAATTAGTAAGATGATAAAAGCGTTACGCGCATGGTGCTCCCATGTTCTTTTCCTGGATCCGCCTATGCGTAATATATCGAATTTAACAAATTACAGCATAAAATGCACACATGTGACGTTCATGTCGTTTCAAACAATCACGAACAGCACATATTTGTTTTCCAGAAAATCCTCCCATTTTACATTCCCTGAATACGCCTATTATTTTTTATTTTGTTTTTTGTCTTTTGATATATTTAAGACCAGTACATTTGAAGTTCAAAAACGTTTGGGGAATGCAAATCGGTCGAGCCACATGGCTGTAATGACCTTTAAAAAAAACACCCAAAATTTTCCGGATTTTTTGCCCCCTGGCCACCCATTTTTGAACAAAACAAAAATGTCCGGGTCCAAAAAGAGAGATCTTGTCATGACGCATCGAATGGCGCTTTCCCCATCGAAATCAACCAAGCAGTTCTCGAGATCTCTGTGGGTGAGGGGGCAGAATCTGCACCCCGCAGGTTAACGTAATTTTTAGGGTTAAGTTGGCAGCTAGCTTTCATTTCTGTCTGTCTCTTTGTAAAAGGTTTCTGGCGGCTAGCGAGAAAACCGTGCAAGGCACTTGCACGAAACTTTCAGAGTGCATAGACACGTCAGGTGGATTTGTGCTTTTGCACTTTTCAGTGGTGCAGAGTGCACGTGGCACGTGCTGCGAGGCACTACCGAAATAGGGATTTCTGGGGCTTGCAGGCCACATGTTGCTATGTTGTTTATAACTGTTAAGGCGGCCGCACACTGGGCCATATGGCGCGCGGAGGCCGTGATATCGCTGCGACTTTCTGTGCATCTTCAGGGACTTTCCGCGTCTGCGTCCGCCGAAACGATGAAAAACGCAAGCTAAACGCGCCAAGTGTCTGCTGTCGGAATGACGGAAAAGGCTTGTACGTACGAGCTATGTCCGCGACTCAACGCCGTGGAACCGCAGACAACACAAATGTATCAGGTTAACAGTGGCGAATCTATGGAAGATAGAAGTACACACTTTGTACTGCATGTTTTAGCCGCTGTGAAATTTATTATTTAAGAGTTGCGTGGTTCTAAACATACACCTTCGTTGCAAAATGACCGTAATTAAGTTACCTTGGGACAGGCTGTAGGGACAGGATTCAACATGCTGTAGGTCCACGGGGCGGAATATCGCTAGCAGACAGCGCCGAATCCGCCGGAACAAGGACGATATTCCGCGGTGTCGCCGCGATTTCCGAGGCGGAATTTCGCAGTGACATCGGCCACCAAATGCGCTGTGTGCCGCTGCCTGAACTCTAAATGAGGCCTCTAATGAACTCTAATTGAGGAGTGTGCCTACTGTTTTGGAATGTCCAAAATATTTTTATTACGGTAAGAAGCTGTTGGTTTGATTTTTGGTTACGATCAAATTCACACCAAACCCTTTTAGTTGAGTTTTCACTTATATTATCTTTCTTCTTTTTTGTTTCGATATCCATAAAACGATCGCCACTATAAACCGAGGAAAATGATGACAAAAAGCACGTAACCTCTTATAGCGTCTATCTTTTCACAAAGTTTGATGCACCCGCGTCGCAACATGTGACCTGCAGGCCCCAGAAATCCCTATTTCGGTAGTGCCTCGCAGCACGTGCCACGTGCACTCTGCACCACTGAAAAGGTGAAAAGGGCAAACGCACAAATCCACCTGACGTGTCTATGCATTCTAAAAGTTTGGTGCAAATGCCTCGCACAGTTTTCTCGCTAGCCGCCAGAAACCTTTTACAAAGAGACAGACGGAAATGAAAGCTAGCTGCCAACTTAACCCTAAAAATTACGTTAACCTGTAGGGGTGCAGATTCTGCCTCTCCCCCCCCCCCAGAGATCCCGAGAACCGCTTGGTCGATTTCGATGGAGAAAACGCCAATCGATTCGTCATGACAAGATCTATTTTTTTTGGACCCCGACATTTTTGTTTTGTTTAAAAATGTGGGGCCAGGGGCCAAAAATCCGAAACTTTTGGGTTAAAAAAAAATCCGAAACCATTTCAATATGGTTATTTGACGCAGTCGCTGTTTTTCTGAATCTGACACCACCACCTCTATGAGGTCAAAGGTGTGGTCGTCTCGCTCGTCTGTCGGAGATAAGAATGGATTGATTTCGCTTGATTACAATAGCTGTGCTGTGAATTGGGAGCAGTTTGATATAAAATATCGTTAAGAACAGTGACGTAACCAGGGGGAAGGGCCCTTTCCCCCCGATCAAACCAATTTACACCAAATAAAATTCGATTCTGCTGACGCCCCCCCCCCCCCCCTGGTCAACAACATCTCGCTGACGGCTGACGGCCCGCTGACGCCCCCCCCTTTCCCCCGCTCAATAACTTTCTTTGAAATACGTCACTCACAGGATTTCCCCCCTCTCCTCCCTCCAAACAAAACCAAAACACAACACAAAATCCGTCCCTGCACACCGCTGGTGCCTCCTCCCAGCCGTAACGCTGCTATTGGTCATGTTGCCCCTCCCCCTGTATCAGCCGTCTGCGGTCGCCCGTGGACACCGCTGGTGCCTCCTCCCAGCCGTAACGTTGCCATTGGTAATGTTGCCCCCCCCCCTTTATCAGCCGTCTGCGGTCGCCCGTGGACACCGCTGGTGTCTCTTCCCAGCCGAAACGCTGCCATTGGTAATGTTGCCCCCCCCTTTATCAGCCGTCTGCGGTCGCCCGTGGACACCGCTGGTGCCTCCTCCCAGCCGTAACGCTGCCATTGGTAATGTTGCCCCCCCCTTTATCAGCCGTCTGCGGTCGCCCCTGGACACCGCTGGTGCCTCCTCCCAGCCGTAACGCTGCCATTGGTAATGTTGTTGCCCCCCCCCCCCTTATCAGCCGTCTGCAGACGGCCGCCAGTGACTCAGATATCGGAAACTGCCGGACCAATCGATATGAGATTTTGTGAACAGGCAAATGTATGAGTTCGCATGATTCGGAATCGAAGTCAGTGATGTCATGACAGCTAAGGAAACATTGCAACTGACACACGCGTAACAATTCGTCTAAGCGCTGTCATTTTCGACAAACCCCAGTGGCACAACTATCTAGTCTCTGCAATGCAGACCATTGCCGCAAGTCAAGAGAACTTCTCGAAAAATACAAATATCAGGCACGCCATCGACCAACCTTGGTGCCTGTCTCCGTCTCCGGCCGGTGAACGCCAATGCCCAGTTTTCCTCTAAGCGGGATGCAGGGCGTGGTAGTATTGGAGTGTAGTGGGTGTGGCGGCGTATATAAGACAGAGCAGTAGGGTATCGACATCAGTTCCACAGCTGACCACCACAGCAGCAGATATGAAGGTAAATTCGCTCCCCTCGTCTACGAGAATCTAGCCAATGTGTGTATGGATTTGGGATTTGTTGAAACTCGGGTGTAAAACTGGCATCAGTTGATACGTTTATGTGCTCGACTAGCTGACAAGAGCCCTGCGGTATTGTAACGTCGAAGCTAGACAATTTTGATGTTATCAAAGAAGGAAGTTAGCGAAGATGAGTATACATTGCTGTGCTATTTTTATTTTGCTGCAACATAGTGAAAACGAAGAGGCAGCTCATTTTGTGTCGCGCAACATTAAGGCCTATAATATGTGCTCGGACAAGACATTCTTTGACTAAAATGTAGGTATTCTGGCAAGTATATAGCAGGGCTGTAACTGTAAAAAAGAAGAAGTAGGAGGACGCTCCCATTCACCGGCATAGGGGTAGCGGTAGGGCAATGTTGGGGTTTCAGATAGGGTGAAGAGGGCAAGCACTGGCGGATCCAGCCTCTCTCCGTGGGGGGAACATCTTTTTGTGGCAAAAAGGTACCCCCATTTGTTTTTTCTGCACGAATTTGGGCCGGTTACCTTATGTTGGTATTCGAGCTTAAGAAATTATATTGTCAAATTCACAAAAATTGACTTCATTTTTTTCCGAGAAAAAAAAAACTATTTGTATTTATGGGGTCCAAAACCAAAAAATTTGCAAATATGACACAGCTATTTTGAAGAGAATGTCATTTCCTTTCTTTTGACGCTTTTATTTGCGATTTTCTTTAAAACTCTATGTTTACGATTTTAAAACTTGTATCGCTTGTCCACCAAAACTGACATGGCTTGACGTCATTAAAACATCATTATCTCTCACATTACTAAATCAATTGCAATGCAATTTAATGAGATGACGTATGATTGATGCAGCATAAGGTACTGAAAGTTTCACGTTTATATCTATCATAGTTTTCAAGGGATTGAGAAAACCCGGGGAGGGGCAGATTCTGCCCCCCCCCCCCAGCGGGACCCGCTCTCCACTCGGTAAGTGTTACTGGGGCGGCTTGAATTACATCAGGTGCGCTGTTTTGTCTATCATTGTAAGAAAGGGATAAATACAAACTTCAAATGTAATAACCTGACAGAAGAAACAACTTCCGTTTTCATGAAGTTTTCTCCTAAGATCATGGTTTTTCACCTGCAGTGCAGGGAACGCTTGGGGGGGGGGGGGAGCATTTTGTATGACTTGTATGAATGTATGAACTTGTCACATACTTGTAAGAATGTCCCCCCTCCAGATTCCTGTGGGGGAGCATTTTCCCCTGATGACCCCTCCCCCTGGATCCGCCAGTGAGGGCAATATTAGGAGATATGTATCTGTGCCATTTCACTGGGGTAAGTCGCTGCGTAGCGATAATACCGATTTAAAATGTTTTTTATCACGTTTTTCATGAACATGATCGTACATATAGACAGAAAATGGACAATCGTTTTGATCACGTTTTACATGAACGTGATCATAATTCCGTACCTATGGGCGGCAAATGGAAAATCAATAGCTTTGTGTTAATTTGTAATACTTAAAAATCACTATGTTTAGCTTCACGTCATCATCAAAGAGAAATTTCACTCTGATAATGACGAGAAGCCGAATATAAGGTGTTTTTATTTTATTGTATTATTACAAATTACATTCCGCTTCTGTCTATAAATACCGATTTCGGCGACTTTCGATTTGGAACCTGAAATGTTGCGGTCTGGGACATTGCGACTGAAGCGTCGCGGGATGACCTCTCCGCTGTCTCCCATATTTTGGACATATACATCTTAAGCGTGCTATTAGTAGCCATCTCTTGACTCGGTGACTCTTGTGAGACTGTGTGGATGCGAGTTTGTCATTATGATTGTCATTACCATGTTCACCTTTTTCATCTATTAACGCCAGGGCCTATTGTAACATGTTAACGGGGGGGGGGGGGTAAATACCCCAGTGAGCTGTTTTGCTGCACCAGTCAATAAATATTGCCCATCCTGATTTCAGTATTTCCATGTCAATTTTCGCTTGATAGGTATTCAATTAAAATAAAATATGCTTACCTGGTGACAAATGTATACAAATCCAAAGCAAATGTCCTAGGTTTGAGTATTTCCCAGCCAAAATAAGTTTCTTTAAATTATTTCCGGAATATCTTGAATTTCAATATCCTTTGAACAATTGCTCGTTAGCGGCATAGTGGGGGAGATCGGGGGTTGTTGGATCAGGAACGTCGCCACAGTGGGTGGGGGCAACTGCTGAGCCGATTGTGTTCACATTAGGTGTGTGGTTACTGGTTAGGGACCTCTCAGCCGCCACTTTCCCACAAGTCAGGGGTGGGGTGCTTCTGTACGTGTGCACCACGCACGTGTGCACCACGTATTTGTATCTCAGAAATTACTTCCCTGATCAAGTTGAAATTTACCATAAATTTCGTTCGCGTTCGCTCGTTCATCGCCAACTACGGTGCCTTACGAGTTCGGTAAAAAGTTATTGAAGAAAAAGGACGAATTACCTCAGGATGAACAGATTTTACTTCGTGGAGGTCACAGGATACAAATACCACATGGAGCTTTGCATTGTTGGATCCGGAACGGGTGTTTTTTTGGGGAGGGAAATTACAAAAAAGTCTCACACAATTCTGAAAACGCATCGGAGTTGGTTTACTTATGCATTAATAGCTGATTTAAAGCTAATTTTACTTTGTAAAAATTGCTCAGACTATCTTCTACATGAGATCACCGATGAAAACAATTATCAGAAATAGCAGAATTGTACGTGTTTATGACCTAATTAAATCCTGTGAGTATCTAACTGATCGGTCAAACAATGTGGCTGCGGCACAACCGTACATTTTTTGGAGATGGGATGACTAGACTTGACTTAGTGACGTGACCTGAAAAGACCCGAGGTAAACAAATTAACAGGATTTGAGTAATTGATAGGCTAGCAGTTGTACCAATGGCGGCGCAAAATGGCGTCGTTTTCCGCTATTTCCAAAAAAACAAACGGGGAGGGTATCTGCCACCACTGGCGAATCTAGGGGGCGGACATCAGGGGCAATTGCCCCCCCCCCACAGGAATCTGGGGGTGGGGGTGGGGTGGGGGGGGGGGGGGGCATGCAATACAATTATGCCCCTCTCCTGCGGGTTCCCTGCACTGAACGTGAAAAACAATGATCTTAGGAGAAAACTTCATGAAAACTGATTGTTTCCTCTTCTTCTCTCAAGTGATTGAATTTGAAGTTTGTAAGTATCCCTTGATTTCCATGATAGACAAAATAGCGCACCTGATGCAATTCAAGCAGCTCCAGTGACACGGGCCCCACTGGGGGGGGGGGGGGGGGGGGGGGGGGGGAGGGGCAGAATCTGCCCCCTCCCGGATTTTCTCAATAACTTTAAAATTGTGATAGATATCAACGTGAAACTTTCAGTAAAAACAACTACTGGACTAGTGCATCAATTATGCGTATTCTCATTACATTTCAATAAAGTTAATGTAGTATTTCGGGAGATAGTAACGTTTTAATGACGTCATGTCATGCAATTTCTGTTGGAAAACAATAAATGTTTAAAAAGTCGTACAAAATGGAGTTTCACAGCAAATTGCAAATACAAAACGTCACAAGAAATTAAATGACATTCTCTTCCTAATGGTTATCTCGGATTTGTGATTTTTTGAGGGGTTGACCCCCATATTTTTTTTATCGGAGAAATGTCCACAAAATAAATGTTTGTGAATTCGAAAAGTGAATTTCTTTAGCTCGAATACAAACAGATCCATACATACATACAAGCGGAAATGACGCAGCCGAATTACTTTCGGTGCTTATGAGTTATCAGTGATCACCAACCGCAAAAAACAGCGATTATTTTCCACTCACTACTGCCAGACGTAACAAATCATTTCCCTCTAAAAATCAGAGTTGTTTTTTTACATGAAATCTCAATTTCAGAACATTATTTGAAAAAAGACCCTCATTGAAAATTCAGAGGTTTTGTGAAAATCCAACCTGAAACGTCACTTCGAAACCTCCAGATTTCAGAGCAAACTTCTGAAACTGGCAGCAGTGTTTCCACTGTTTTCTTCGCTGTCATTTTGTTTGTCGTCACTTATATAAGCCACGGGAGGAACACACTATCACACCCTCGAACATACGCACATGCAAGACACTTATATTTAAAAGCAACAGCGAAAGGACACAGCCAAGGAGAAGGAAGGCCGTTTCAGGTGCGTCCCCCCAATGCGTCCCCATAGTTATCTGAAAACTTTCAGTTTTCAGAAGTAGGGGGACGCGCGTCCCCCTGCGCCCCCCCCCTTCACTGACAGCCCTGGTATATTTGTACCCTGGGAACGAAACTTGGAGGTGTGAGTTATTTCTAAGTCGTCCCTTCCACGACTTGTTTCCTGGCAAGGCGAGGTAAACCAAAATCGCCTAAGATTTTACTGTAATCGCTTCATCACACCTTAGTATCGGGAATCACCTAACCAAACTCCCCGACAACCAAGCAACATCACCATGCCCTGACGTTGCTCTTCGTTTTCAGCTGATCATTCTGTCCGCAATCGTGGCTGCGGCCGCGGCCAGCAATCCCGGTTACCATGGCAACAGTATCGGCGGCGGCGTCGGCGGCGGCGGCGGCGGCGGCGGCGGCGGCGGCGGCGGCTTCCATGCCACGGGCGCTATTGGAGGCGGCGGCGGTTTTGGAGGCAGCGCTATTGGAGGCGGCGGCAGCAAGGGAGCGGGCTACGGCACTCAGGACTACTACGCCAAACCCGACTACAACTACGCCTACTCCGTGAAGGACGCCTACTCTGGAGTCGACATTGACGCCCAGGAGAACCGCTACGGCTACCAGACCCAGGGCTCGTATGGCTCCACTCTGCCCGATGGCCGCAGACAGAACGTCAACTACGTTGTGGACGGCGATTCTGGCTTCCAAGCCAATGTAGAGTACTACGGTGTCGCCCACCACCCGCACACTCCGATCAACAAGGGCTACGGAAGCCATGCCAACCTCCACGCTGGTGCCGGCCGCAGTGGTGGTGGTGGCATTCGCGTTGGTGGTGGTGGCATTCGCGGTGGTGGTGGTGGCATTCGCGGTGGTGGTGGTGCCATCCACGGTGGTGGTGGTGCCATCCACGGCTCCAGCTATGGCAATGTCGGATACCGCGGTGGTGCTGGTTTCTCCGGTGCTGGATTTGCTGGTTTCTCTGGAGCTGGTTTCTCCGGAGCTGGTTTCTCTGGAGCTGGTTCCCGCGGTGGTTCCCGTGGTGGCCGCCGTGGAGGATATGGAGGCTGTGGAAATAACTACTGCTAGAAAGCCGTTGTAAGGCCGACTAATGCTGGTGTCTGTGTCCGTTTGTCCCGTGTCGCTTCTCCGTTGTCCGTTCCGTCCAGTCTGTCAGTGTGTTTCCGGCGTGTCTATATATGTGATCTTACGAAATGTGATCTGATGTGAATACAATTTCAGCGGTCAGATGTCTTCGGTATGAGTATGAAATGGGTTTGAATGTTTTGTTATTAATTTTGCAGTTTGCTAGACCAGAGTGTAGTGATCTCTGTTCATCACCATCAGCTATAGCCATCTGTATGATAAATAACCACTTTACTGCAGACGTGGTGAATGATACCTAAATTTACTACCGAGCACGTTTCTAAACACATTTACTTACGTATTAGCATGCCTTTACCTGAAAAAGTTCGCAGTGTTATATCCTCATTTGTCCGTATTTTAAGGTATATTTCGTCTTTTCGAGTGCAATTTTTACTCTTATATCGTGCGTTGAGTGAATACAATTATGCAACACAATATTTGAAAGAGTCCAAGGACTGATCTTAACCCACGCACTGCAGGGAGGGGGGTTGATTTCCGACCCCCCCCCACCCCTAAGGTTTTTCAAAGATAGCGAAAACCCAGCGGTGCTGTGCGCCGCTGGGTTTTGATACACCTGTTAGGACATCAATTGCGCACACTTTGAAGACAAAAAATATGTTCGGGTCATCTCAGGTCAGGTCACCAGACCAGGTCAAGTGACCCCACCACCAAAAAATTTCCAGTTGTGCCAAAGCCATAGTTTTTCACCGATCAGGGTGAAACTTACAGGATGTCATGAAGGCATCAGTACTTACAATTCGTTTCTCTCGGAATTTTGATATCGGTGACCTAAGGTCAGGTCAATTTCGTAACCTCCCCATAATAAGTAAACGGGGAAATATACAAATGCTTCCTATTTCAAGGATATGCATGGTACTGATCCAATTACTTCTGAATCATGCAATTATAGGATATTCTTGAAGATCCAAGTGTAAGTTTTGTTCAGTGACCCCTATTGGGTCATTTGAGGTCATGCGAGGTCACATCACTTTTTTTGTCAATAACTCTCGGCATAATACAGATAGAGAAGTAAAACAGACATCAATGTGTTTTTTTCGTCGAGACACGTCTTCTCATATGCAACATGCCCTACTTGGGTCACCATTTGACCTTGACCTTAGGTCAAATTGTTAAGTTGACTTAACAAAGTCACCATGTAAATCATTCAAAGCGGCTTGACAAGATAAACACAATGGCGTAAACGGTTTTCCGTTATCTTTCTTAGGTAAAAAGTAAATAGCAAAAAACGATTTAGCAAAAAAACGGTATTTTTTTCTTTTTGACCTCTGGAGCCTCAAATATTGACCTGAGATCAAATCTGAGGACACTTTTTTTCTCCCTCTTTTTTATATTATTGTTGATATACCACAGAGATAAAATCATACTGTCAACCCTCCAAAACACAACCAATAACAAGATCAGCATTTCAACAGTACAGCAACACCACATCCATCTGCACATTTCCATCAGGCAGTTCAGATTCCAATATTTACGCGCGCACATGTGTGTGTGTGTGTATGTGTGTGTGTGTGTGTGTGTGTGTGTGTTTGTGTGTGTGTATGTGTGTGTGTGTGTGTGTGTGTGTGTGTGTGTGTGTGTGTGTGTGTGTGTGTGTGTGTGTGTGTGTGTGTGTGTGTGTGTGTGTGTGTGTGTGTGTGTGTGTGTGTGTGTGTGTGTGTGTGTGTGTGTGTGTGTGTGTGTGTGTGTGTGTGTGTGTGTGTGTGTGTGTGTGTGTGTGTGTGTGAGTGTGTGTGTGTGTGTGTGTGTGTGTGTGTGTGTGTGTGTGTGTGTGTGTGTGTGTGTGTGTGTGTGTGTGTGTGTGTGTGTGTGTGTGTGTGTCCGTCGGCCGGGCGCGCAACCAGTCAGTCCATTAGACTGGCGTGCCGCGCGCCCGGCTGGCCGTCCGGCCTGCGAGGCCCGGTTGAGGTAAGGGCGGGGCCTTTACAGACGGAAGTGTGTGCATCTGTGTGTACTTTATGTATTTGGTGGTGGCGGCGGCGGCTAGGCGCGGGCGCGCTCATCAACGTCGGCAGGCGTCGCAGCAACGGCAACACAAAGGGTCTAAGTGGGTGTTGAATAGAGGTGCTATATGAACATTGATTAATCCTCGTATTGTATATAATACTGCGCATTACTTATTCCTGTAATATGTTTGAAAAACTTCCCCACTTGTTTTCAAAGGTATCTAAACATCAACACAACATCTGCCGTCTTAAAGCGGCGCCTTTCTCTTTCGAAGCCTCTAATTTAAGTAATGCTAGGAAAAATTGTATATTGGGAGGACGACTCATATATTTAGAACGGAGTATTGTGTGCTTAGCCAGTGTTATTATCAATATGTTTATTCGACTTTCTCTCTCAAGCCGCGGGAAGAACCATTCCTGTACATGTACGCTTAATGAGAGTGTAATATTAAATTTCGATTGTATACAGTTTTCTACATTCTTAATAAAGTTGTGTACAATATTACAGTCCCAAAGGGCATGCATCAATGTTTCATTGACGCTCTTGCAGAAGGTGCACAATGCGCTGTCCGCTTTACCAATTCGATGCATAAATGTGTTGGTAGCTATAATTCTTTTGACTATTCGATAATGTAAACTTTGCAGATAAGTATTTTTTGTCGAAGCACGTATATCACGCAAGGTACCTATGTGCATTACTCCAACATCTCTATTCCATTTGTTTTCTGTCTTAGATACCGTAATATTTCGGTTTCCAATTAACGTTTGAACAAGGCTATTGTTCACTATATGGGAGGTGCGTATTTTCTTGGCTAGAAGCGCTATTTTGTACGGTAATATAGGAGCTACCAGATGCTAGACCAGATCTGAGGACACCTTAGCGATTATAAATTTAACTGGCTGGCGTTTGCTTTTTTCCGTTTGATTCTAACTAACATTGTTTCTGAGATATATGGGAATTTCTGGAGCGATGTCCTAAAACAGGAAAAAAAAACTGGAAAATTTGACCTTTCACGACCTCCATTGTGACTTCAAATTTTGACCTGACTTAAAAAAACACTGAAATAATTTCGATAGAACATGTATAAAGTTATCAAATGCCTTTTTCCGCTTCTCGCTACGTTGCGTAGTTTTCGAGATCTCAGGGGGGGGGGGGGGGCGGAAATCAACCCCCCTGCAGTTCGTGTTCGGCGCAAAGCCCCTGCAGTGCGCGGGTTAAAGGAAAGTGAAACTTTGGCACCCTGACGTATCTGACAACGTTTTGCAGAAAGCAAATTTGAAATTTCGAAAATAAATCCCTGGGTATTTGTATTATTGTTTGCGTCATACAACTCTCTGCAGTCTGTTCTATAAAATGCACCAATAAACATCGTGCTACCTCCTCAGAATATTGATCCACATGCGTCTGAATGTGCCAATGCCATGTGGACGCCTCTTGGGTCATTTCACGACAAATCGAGCAAACATTTTGCTAAATGACGCACTCGATTTTGGCCAAAATTGGTGCACGGCATAAACTGGGGCGCTGGAACGATCTGAGAAATTGTAAATTAATCCAAGCGGTAGTTCCAGAGATATTGCTTCAAACATGTTATTCGTCATCGCACTGATAAATGTTTGTCTGCCTATATTGTTGGAAATTGATAACGCAATATGTATTTGTCATATACCGTTGGAACGGCAATGACCATCTTGAAGAATACAATAGCCGTTTTCACGAAGGATTATTGCGCTGAAAAGTTTTGAAAGATTCTGAAAGTTTTAAAAACTACACAACATTTGCATTCGATTTTTGGCTAGAAATGTCCCTCATTATTTTGAAATATGTTGGTAAGGATACAATAAGCACTCACAAAAAAAATCAACACCCGCGCAGGGTGTCGACGCCCCTAACCCGTGTGATGCCCACACAACCTAAAATACGTCGCCTGAAAGGTGTTTTGTTTTGCACTCAGGGAGGTGTACCAGAACAACCGTGGTCGCAGCTGCATGGGGTGGGGGAGGGAGGGGGGTGCTCGTGCTCTTATGTTGGTGTGAGTACCACCATCCAAGAGATACCAGGTAATTAGTTAACCCGCGCGGCGCTGGGGTGGGGGTAAATTTAGCCCCCCCTCCCGTATTTTATCAATAACTTTAAAACTGTGAAAGATATCACCGTGAATCTCACGGTATTTTTTAGTGTATCAAATCTACGTCTTCTGTTAAAATGTTATTGAAATTTGCCAAATATTGTGGAAGATAATGACGTTTTAGTGACGTCATGTCATGTCATTTTTGATGAAAAAAGTTAAATGATTGAAAAATGGTAGAAAATAGCGTTTTGATGCAACTCGCAAATAAAAGGCTTGAAAAAACCCGGCAAATGCAAAAAAAAAGTTTTGTTTTGAAGAATTTCCACAAAAGTTTTTATTTGAAGCTTTTCGAAAAACCGGAAGATATATTAGAGAACCGAGTATGAACGATGCTGAAACCAAATTTTAAAGCAATATCTTTATTTTTGACTGACTTAAGCTCTCGAAGTATAAGTAGCTCATGACGTCATTTTTTTAGTTGCGTTTTTTGGCTTTTATTGCCCAGATAGTGGGGGATAATGACAAATAAATGCCACCACTGACAAATAAATGCCACCACTGTATTTCTAAGACAAAACTAGTCTAGAAATATGCAATGTTTATTTAGATTAATCAATTTCAAATATTGTCCTTATTGTGACCTGACTTTGACCTGAGGGCATTATGTGAGGTCAGGCTGTGAAAATGGCTGCTTCTTTCGAATGTTACGTGTAAAATAACTCATACAACATGTGTCGCATGGCTTTCGTAGACCTGTGACCTTTTGTGGCCTGACCTTGACCTTGACCTTTGCTTACAATTTAACTTTTACTTATGCAGGAGATGCATTATACATTTGGGAGCACTTTGTGAGATAATAGTTGCAATATAATGCTTTGGATGAAAAATATAGCCCAAAAACCCAAATACTTAAATTTTGACACTTGACCGGACCGTGACCTGACATGTGACCGTATTTTCAGAATTTCGGGTATGCTTTAGATTCTTCTCACTGAGACCTTTCGATCGCAGCCTTGCGCGTCTCGCTGCAGTTATTGATTCGGAAGATACGAGGGGGGTTAAAAAAACTCCCCAGCACCGGGCGTTCGGATGGAGACCCCAGCACCGCGCGGGTTAAATGTCATGGATGACGAGTGGAATGGTGTGTGAGTGGGTGACTGTCACGTTCGTGCCAAGGATTTTATAAGGATCTGCCGTTCCAGATATTAAAAAAATATATATGTGCTAAGCCGGGGTGGAGTTTTCACGGGTTTAATGGGTTTATAAAGGGTGCCATGGGTGTACCACAGGTATAATGGGTAAGTAACGGCTATAACGGGTTTATCAAGTGTTCCACAAGGGCACAACGGGTACCACGGGTGTATGTCGGGCACCGTAGGTTTTTGACGGATACTCAGGTGTATGACGCAGACGGGTACAAAAAACGTATTATAGGTGCTACGGGTGTGTCACTGGTAGAACGGGTTATCAATCCCTAATTGCCTTAGCCTATCACTGGCTTGCACTACCACTTGACCTGTAATCGTTCAGGGGAGCGGACGGGTTAGCACTAGTATGTACTATTGAGCACAGACTGCCACCGGTCATCGTGATTTACTATCCGAGGCTAATGTATATGAACAACTACCTTCATTGCAACATTTTCCATCATACCAAGGTGGATGATGGGGTTACATGAGGTTGGCTCCGTTCTGGTTCCAATATTACCCCCAAACACTGCAGGGGCTTTGCGCCGAACACAAACTGTAGGGGGGGGGGGGGGGGGGGGGGGGGGTTGATTTCCGCCCCCCCTGATATCTCGAAAACTACGCTACGTAGCGAGAAGCTGAAGAAAAAAATTGATAGCTTGATACATGTTTTATCGAAAGTATTTCCGTATTGTTTTAACCCTCGCCCAACGGGAGCTTTTTTCACCTTCGCCCCCCCCATGTTAAATTCCAAACCAAGCAGCTTAGAGCAATGCGTTAAGAACCAGCATGTTGCCTGTCATGAGAGGAATCTAACAATATGCTATTTTGTAGGTTTCAGGTCAACGGGTGACCTTCCAGGTCAAGTGAATGACGTCGGATTTACTACGTCCAGAACAGCGATTTTGCTATTCAGAAAACCTCAAAATTAGAAAATGATAAATAATGTGGGAATTTTTCCAAACAAAATCTTTCTTTTTTTAATTTTAGGGGTCAAAAACCAATTTTTTTATAAAAAAAATCCGAGATTGCCATATTAACCCGCGCACTGAAATATGAACCGGCTTTGCGCCGAACACGAACTGCAGGGGGGGTTGATTTCCGCCCCCCCCCTGAGATCTCGAAAACTACGCTACGTAGCGAGAAACAGAAAAAGGCATTTGATAGCTTGGTACATGTTCTATCGAAAGTATTTCAGTGTTCTTTTAGGTCAGGTCAAAATGGAGGTCACCAGAGGTCATCAAAGGTCAAATTTTCCAGTTTTTCCTGTTTTAGGACATCGCCCCAGAAATTCCCATATATCTCAGAAACGATGCTAGTTATAAATAAACGGAAAATAAACGCCGGCCAGTGAAATTTGCAATCGCTAAGGTGTCCTCAGATTTGATCTCAGGTCAATATTTGAGCTCCAGTGGCAAAAACAAAAGAATTAATGTTTTTTTTTGCTAAATCGTTGTTTGCTATTCACTTTTTACTTAATTAGGATAACGGAAAACTGTTTACGCCATTGTGTTTATATTGTCAAGGCGCTTTGAATGATTTACATGGTGACCTTGTTAAGTCAACATAACAATTTGACCTCAGGTCAAGGTCAAGTGGTGACCCAAGTAGGGCATGTTGCATATGGGAAGACGTATCTCAACGAGAAAAACACATTGATGTCTGTTTTACTTCTCTATCTTCATTATGTCGGGAGTTATTGACAAAAAAGTGATGGTGACCTCGCATGACCTCAAATGACCCAATAG
The DNA here is from genome assembly GCA_036785665.1 of Chirona hameri. NCBI lineage: Eukaryota > Metazoa > Arthropoda > Thecostraca > Balanomorpha > Balanidae > Chirona > Chirona hameri. The sequence continues at coordinate 38,431 of JAXIVJ010002167.1, read as the reverse complement.
GGGTCACTGAACAAAAATTACACTTGGATCATCAAGAATATCCTATAATAACATGATCCAGAAGTAATTGGACTAATATCATGCATATCCTTGAAATAGGAAGCATTTGTATATTTCCCCATTGACTTATTATGGGGAGGTTACGAAATTGACCTGACCTTAAGTCACCGATATCAAAATTCTGAGATAAACGAATTGTAAGTACTTATGCCCTCATGACATCCTGTAAGTTTCAAACTGATCGGTGAAAAACTCTGGCTTTGGCACAACTGCAAACATTTTTGGAGTTGGGGTCACTTGACCTAGGCTTGTGACCTGACCTGAGATGACCCGAGGTTATTTTGTTTTTCAAATTGTGCGCAATTGATGGCCAAACAGGAGTGCCAAAAACCCGGCGGCGCTGCGCGCCGACGTTTTTTCGCTATCTATGAAAAACCTGACGGGGGGGGGGGGGTGGAAATCCATCGTCGGGGGGTGGGGGGGGGGGGGGGTGGAAGCCATCGTCATTATCTTCGTTTCGTCGTAACGCTAAATTGAATGAATAACATTTTTAGCTTCTTATCCTCTACAAGGCTACGAAGCTAAAAATGCCTATGTTTCTGGGTTTTATCAGGTAAACCCAAAGACAAAAATTGCGCCGCTTCGCGGCGCTAAATAACAAGTACCTACTATAACATGCAAATCCACATTAAAAATGCTGCAAAGGCTTAAATACACGCATAACAAATTGGGGTACATTTTTTGTCATAATTTCAGCCAGCCCCCCACTCAAAAATGATTGGCGACACCCCTGGGTACCGCTGATAATTGACATAGTTTTGCTGAGTGTAAGGCAATGTCGGAGCAATACAAACTGCAAGCTGACGTCTTTCCTTTTTCGATATCCCAAAAGGTCGAAAACCTATGCAAAAATCGAAATCGTGTGGTTGCAAAATGAAGTGGCCTAAATATGGGAAGAAATTCGAAATTGTGGGTAGGTAAGGTCCGCTAAGAAAAGGTTTGCCCCCTCCCCCAAAAAAATGGCCGGCTGGATCTGCCCTTAGAAACAACTTTTACATGTCATTTTTGGCTAGAAATGTTCCTCATAATTTGTGTATATGTTGGTATATGTTGGTAACAATAAAATATGTTGAAAAAATTGCGTTTTAGTGGTAATAAGTAAAATAAGTAGTAGGGATTACGTCTGTTCAACCGGCCTGCTCGTAGGGTACTGCCACCTATCAGCCGCGGCAGGCACGGACACAGTGCGGCAGCGCCGAGAGGTGACAGTACCCTACGAGCAGGCCAGTTGACCAGCGTAAGCCGTAACACTTATTTCGCTTATTATTACCAAACCGCAATTTTGTCAACATATTTTATTGTTACCAACATATTACAAAATTATGAGGGACATTTCTAGCCAAAAATTGCATGTAAGAATTGTGTAGTTTTTAAAACTTCAATGATCTTTCAGAAACGTTTCAGCGCAATAATCCTTCTTGAAAACGGCTAATATGATGTTTAGTTGTATTGTCTTCAAAATTTTGGAAATTATTTTGGAAATTGCTGAACTGCTTATCCGTATCCTACCTTGGCATTTTATTTTTTCACCATACATTTTGTAAGAGTTAAAACAAAATGCATGTTCTGTTGCTGGAAAATACGTCATCGTTTCTCAGCAAATCGTACGACGCATTTTGACAGTAATTCGTAAATGCGACACAATTGTACGCATTTATGGACAAAATCGCAAGCCTTTGTCTATAGGGCAATGACTAGATACTGGACAGGGCAAATAACATCATTCAGGGCATGTCTTAGGACAGGGCTCGGATCAGGTCACAAGGCAGGGTACAAATAAAGAAATCCGGTTGTTTTATTTTGAGTAGTATAGAAAGAAGCTGAGACTTGTCAGCACAGCTAGTTGCCTTAGCCTTTCGCTGTCAAACTGCACCGCGCTGCCCTCTGGTGACGGATGGCGAAGAGTCTGTAGATGGCGCCACAGTCGTTTTACCTCCTCGTTCAGACTCCATGATAAATAATGCATTTTGCAAGAACGCAAGAGCTCCGAAAATGCACATAAATATGATAATCAGAGAGTTTGATAAACATATCGAACCTTGCTGTGCTATGGTATACATCATCGATCAAACCCACCTAAGACGATATTTGTCTATTTTTTTGTTTAAATTGTGTGTGGTTGTTCTCCTCATTCGAAGCGGAGAAGGGACAGAGAATGTTCGCGGAGAACATTTTGAATCACTTGGCTGACACAAATATCAAGTTAGAGATGTCAGCAGTCTTTCTTACCTCACTACTGCACGTGTTATGATGCGTGTATGCTATTTAAATATTGGTCAGAGGCAGATTATGTCCCGAATACCGCACAATCACAAACTAACTTTAAAAAACCATCAAATGTCATGCACCATTAGCCAACCCGATCATGCCTGGGATGCCGTAACAGCTTTCAATACTCGGGTGTAACTTTCTATCATAAGACTCCACATTCCTGATTCCTCACAAGTATTGCATGTTATGAATGGAGACTCGTGAAGGTTTAATGGCCAAACCGGGAAATCCGACTCTGGCGCCATCTATAGACTCTGCAGTCTAGCGTCCATCAGATGGCAGTCTGGTACACTGTCCTTCATGCCTTGCATAATGTTCTTCGCACTATCCTGACCTGTTCTCGGATTTCTTTCCATTTCGGTAACCTATGGTCAGGTCGATCTCGTGACCTCCCCCATTCTTAGTCAATGATAAAATATACACATGTTTCCTATTCAGGTGATGCGCAAAAGATCACACAAATTATCTCAAAATGATGTTATTGTAGTTCATTCTTAACACGCGCAGTGGAGAGGGGTATGCCAGAACACGCGGAGGAGGGGGGGGGGGGGGGCACTTTAGTGCCCGCCCCATTGAGATCTCCAAAAGTATGAGAGTGAAACTTACAGGATAAGTAGGTGCTATGACGATCTACATTTTCTAAAATTGTATTGACCTTCGTTCAATATCTTCAAGGTTAAACGAGGTCACGAATGTCAAATCTGGCCAAATGTCACATTTTTTTATAATGTGACCTATGTGACGTCACAGATCACCAGCAATGGGTCCAAAGTTGTGTCCGGGGATGAACATTGATATTGTCTACCGAATGGCGTTTGAATCATACCGATACGACTGTTGGTTCCGAAGATATCGATTTGCCGACCGCGATTCTGGCCGCCATATTGGACTGAAATCCATACAACTCAAAAATGTATCAAACGATTTCGATTTTTTTGCGTCAATCGATCCGCTATTGAGTTGGTGTTAATGTCGCGCAAACAGCACTGCCCTGCTCCGCTTCGTTTACGAACTATTCACGAAAAACATGTGGGGGGGGGCACGTTTGTGCCGCCCCCCCCCCCTCTACTGGTCGTGTTAACCCGCGAGTTAACCCGCGCGGCGCTGGGGGGGGGGTAAATTTTACCCCCCTCCCGGATTTTCTCCATAACTTGACAACTATGACAGATATCAAAGTGAAACTTACGGTAGCTTATGGTGCATCAATTCTACGTCTTCTGCCATTTTTTTTTTTTAAATTCGTGAAAATGTGTGGCAGATAATGACGTTTTAGTGACGTCATGCCATGTCATTTTTGGTGAAAAAAACGTTAAATGTTCGAAAAATCGTAGTAAATAGCGTGTTACTTTAAATTGCAAATAAAAGGCGTCAAAAGAAGGGAAATAACATTGTCTTTGACATGGCTATCTCAAATGTTCAAAATTTGGGGTTTTTGACCCCCAAAAATGCAAAAAACTGATTTTTTGGGAAGAATTTCCACAAAAGTTTTTTGTTTGAAGATTTAAAAAAAACGGAAGATATATTAGAGAACCGAGTATGAACGATGTTCAAACCAAATTTCAAAGCAATTTATTTATTTTTGACTGACTTATGGCTCTCTAAGAACAAGTAACTCATGACGTCATTTTTTTTAAATTGCGTTTTTTTGGCTTTTACTGACCAGATACAGACAAATAAATGCCACCACTGTATTTCGAAGACAAAACTAGTCTAGAAACATGCAATGTTTATTTATATTAATCAATTTCAAATTTTGACCTTATTGTGACCTGACCTTGACCTGAGGACGATTATATGGTGTCAGGCTGTGAAAATGGTTGCTTCTATCGAATTATACGTGTAAAATAACCCATACAACATGTGTCGCATGGCTTTCGTAGACCTGTGACCTTGTGTGACCTGACCTTGACCTTGACTTTTGCTTACAATTTCACTTTTACTTATGCGGGAAATGCATTATACACTCTGGAGCACTTTGTGAGATAATAGTTGCAATATAAGGCTTTGGATGGAAAGTATAGCCCCAAAAACTCAAATACTTACATTTTATATTTGACCTGACCGTGACCTGACATGTGACCTTATTTTAAGAATTTCAAGTATGCATTCGATTCTTCTCGTTGAGAGCTTGCGATCGCCGCATTGCGCGTCTCGCTGCGGTTATTGGTTCGGAAGATACGAGGGGGGGGGGTAAAATTTACCCCCCAGCGCCGCGCGTTCGGCTGGAGACCCCAGCGCCGCGCGGGTTAATGGGGTATATTTCATAATGCGACTTACTGGGGGGGGGGAGCAATTTTTGCCCCCTCCCTCCTTCGAATCTCCGGAACTACTGGACCGAATTTAACCATTCAAACGGCATTCGATAGCCCTGGGACATTTATCGAGGGAAACATAATATTGTTGACCTCGGGGTCGCCGATGACATCACAGTTCAGGTCAAGTAAAAATGTGTAAACGTGTCAAAAGGTCTCGATAAGTGGAATTGTCGCGCTAAATTGCGATATTAAACGCATAAGCTGTGGATAAATCGATATGATTCGTGTGTTTGACACTTCTAAGTACCTTTCTAAGCTGTTTATGACCTTGGGTCAGATCAAGGTCATCCCAGGTCACGAGGTCAAACTGCAGATGACGGTCATTAGTCGTTGTAATACATGTTTATGGGTTTGTTTTGCGTCTAGAACGTGAAAAAGACCTTAGAACATTGTTTGTTCCATATAAATGGAAGTAAAAGGCAAAAAAGGAAATGCGTTTTTTATAGTAAAAAAAAACACCTCTCACAGCATAGTAATGCTGTGAGAGGTGGTCGATTTTTGTCATAAGTCAGTCATTTTTGAAGATATCGACTTTAAATTTGTTACACATATTCAGCGCACACGTCTCGATCACATATATTCCTGTTTTTGATAATTCTGATTTGTTCTTGAAAATTTGGTAAAAAACAATTTTGTTTTGGTTTTTACAAAATTTCAAGAACAAATCAGAATTATAAAAAACAGGAATATATGTGATCAAGACGTGTGCGTTGAATATGTGTACCAAATTTGAAGTAGATATCTTCCAAAATTACTGACTGATGACAAGAGTCGATCACCTCTCACAGCATTACTATGCATAACAAACGCATTAACTTGTTTGCTTTTTACTTCCATTTATATGGAACAAACAATGTTCTAAGGTTTTTTCGTGTTCTAGACGCAAAAAAAACATAAACATGTGTTACAACGCCTAATGACCGTAATCTGCAATTTGACCACCTGACCTCGGATGACCTTGACCTGACCCAAGGTCATAAACAGCTTAGAAAGTTACTTAGAATTGTCAAACACACAAATCACACCGATTTATCGACAGCTTATGCGTTTAATATCGCAATTTTGCGCGACAATTCCACCAATCGAGACCTTTTGACACGTTCGCACATTTTTTACTTGACCTGACCTGTGACGTCATCGGTGACCCCGAGGTCAACAATATTATGTTTCCCTCGATAAATGTCCCAGGGCTATCGAATGCCGTTTGATTTTTTTTAATTCGGTCCAGTAGTTCCGGAGATCCGAGGGAGGGAGGGAGGGGGCAAAAAAATATCCCCCCCAATAAGTCGGGTTATGAAATATACCCCATTAACTCGCGGGTTAACACGCCCAGTAGAGGGGGGGGGGGGGGGGGCACAAACGTGCTCCCCTCCACATGTTTTATGTTTTTCGTGAATAGTTCGTAAACAAAGCGGAGCAGGACAGTGCTGTTTGCGCGAAATTAACGCCAACTCAATAGCGGATCGATTGACGCCAAAAAAAATCGAAATCGTTATATACTTTTTTGAGTTATATGGATTTTCAGTCCAGGATGGCGGCAAGAATCGCGGTCGGCAAATCGATATCTTCGGAACCAACAGTCGTATCGGAATGATTCAAACGCCATTCGGTAGCCAATGTCAATGTTCATCCCCGGACACAACTTTGGACACATTGCTGGTAATCTGTGACGTCACATAGCAGGGTTGTGCTTGACTCAGAGTCGGTGAGTCAAATTTGACTCAAAACTGACTCAACTCAACTTGAGTCAGAGTTGAGTCGCTTAAGAAAAATAAGGGCTCAACTTGAGTCAGAGTCAAGTCACTTAAGAAAAATAGAGGGGTTAAGTTGAGTCAGAGTTGAATCACATGGATGTCGCTTGAGTCAAAGTTGAGTCGCCTGGATGCCGCTCAAGTCAATGTTGAGTCAACTCATCCTTTTACGAGTCAGTCACATCTGACGAGAAAAGCAAATCCTAGCAACTACATAATATAGGCGTCCAAACAATGTTATAGAATGTGAGAGTGTGAGTTTGGGTGATTTTCAAACCCACTTCATAATCATTAGTTGATAATAAATCAATTTTGTATTTCACAAACTTAGAGAGTACTTCACTACATCACTTACTCTGCTGACTACTCCTTATCTTAAGTGAAGCAATACAATATTAAATACATACATAGACATGATAACTGCAGTATATATAACCTAATAATAACCATATCAACATGATTTACACTGTATCACATAGCATCAAAATAATAACACATGTAAACCAATAATTAAAGCCAACTAATGATATTGCAGGTGGATGCAGGTGGATGCAGTAGATATTTATGATAATGTAATATTCATGTGACTTCATCCAGTGTAAATCAAAATAAAAGTATTTACATATACAGTCAACATATACAGTCAAATACCTACATTTGAATCAAAGTCGTGAAGACCGTTGTACATGAGTCAAAAATGAGTCGACCAAAGAAACTTTCACATGAGTCAGAGTTGAGTCAGGGGTAAAAGCAAATGAGTCAAAGTTGAGTCGACTCAAACAAAATTATTCCCCGCTTGAGTCAGAGTTGAGTCAGGGGCAACAGCAAATAAGTCAAAGTTGAGTCGACTCAAAACAACAAATTCCTCCCTCTTGAGTCAGAGTTGAGTCAGAGTCCCTTCGAAAATGAGTCGAAGTCGAGTCAGTCTAAAAAATCTGAGTCGAGCACAACCCTGTCACATAGGTCACATTAGACAAAATTGTGACATTTGGCCAGATTTGACATTCGTGACCTCGTTTAACACGCGCACTGGAGGGGGGGGGGGGGGGGGGGCGAAATCCGCCCACCCCTCCGGTTTTTCGAGTGCGCGCCGCCGTTTTTGGTATACCTGTTTAGAAATGAACTTCCCGCATGATGTAAAATTCTTGGCCTCAGGTCAACTCAGGTCAGGTCAACAGACCAGGTCACGTGATGACCTCAACTCCAAAACGTTTGCAGTAGTACCACAGCCACAGTTTACGCCGATCGGTTTCAATCTTGCAAGATTTCATAAGGTCATAGATACCAACAATTTGTTTATCTCGGATTTCTAATATCGGTGACCTAAGGTCAGGTCAATTTTGTGACTGACAACACAGTTTTATCAATAACTATCGACATAATGAAGATAGAGAAGAGAAAACGGTACCAATATGTTTGTCTCGTCGAGACACGTCTCCCAATTTGCAACATTACCAACTTGGATCACCACTTGACCTTGACCCGAGGTCAAATTTCTCAGTTGACCTAATCCGGTCACCATTAACATGATTCGAAGCGCCTTGACAAGACACACGCGATGGCGTAAACATTATTGCTTTATCTTTATTAGGTAAAAGGTTATTTGGGGAAAACAGTTTTGAAACAAAATCACCTTTTTTACATTCGATGACCTCTGGAGCCTAAACTATTGACCTGAGCTCAAATCTGAGGACACCTATGCGATTGCATTTTTCAATGACTTTCGATTTCTTTTTCCGTTTGCTGCTAACTATCATAGTTCCCGAGATATTTGGGGGTGTTCGAACCGAAGTCTTGAAAACTTGAAAATCTGACCCTTCATGACCTCTGGTGACCTCAATATTGACCTGAAAAAAAATAACGAAATACTTTCGAAAGAGCTTGTCTCGAGCTATCTAACGTCGTTTCCCGCTTGTCGCTATGTTGCGTGGTTTTCGAGACCATAGGGGGGGTGAAATCCGCCCCCCCCCCCTCCAGGGCGTGTAATTATCAGAGGCCCTCCAGGGCGCGTGTTAACCCTATTTGTAACCGGCTCCTGGCTACCCCTATTTGTAACAGGGGGGGGGGGGGGGCGGATTACGCCCCCCCCCCCGGAGATCTCGAGATCTACCCGTCCGATTGTTCAAAATGAAACGGTGTTTGGTTCCCCTCAACACGATCTACATTTATAAATAATAAAAGTATATACATTTGGGATAGGGGGGGCAACAGGGAGGCAAAAACGACAAATTTTAGTGGTATTTTTGATCCAACATAGCTTTCATGTTTATCGACCGATTTTAACACAACTAATAGGAATCGATAGAGATTGAATTGGAAATTTATATATAACGGTGATGTTTGAAAATGCAAAAATCATAGGCATGTGCAGCTCACTCAATATGGGGGTGAAGTAAATGCGTAATAAAACCATTTTTTGATGTTGTTTTTTTGATAAATTAAATGGTATGTGATTGAGACATTATAAAAAACACCTATAAATCATATTTTTTGCCATAGGCGGTACCAGGTTAGTGAAAAAGGGGGTAAAATTGGGAAAAAGCATTAACCGCAGACAAGTTGCTACCCAGCACTATACATGTGTTACTGATCATAGATAGTTCCTTTTTGCATGTTGTGCTTCATCATAGGCGTATCCAGGATCCAAACTGGGGCGGCGCAAGACCTTTTGATAAGTATATTATCCGCTATTATGATACTAACTAGTCAACAGTGACTATTTCACTTACAACTTCAATTAACATTGCTTACCCCCTTTTACCCTACCTGGACTCGCCTATTATCTTATAATCGTTCGTAGAGTAGCCTGTGGTGCGTGTTTCATCCGAAAACTGCAGTATGTTATGTCATTGTACGCCCATGCCTCTTAGTTTCCTTGCAATTATATGACCCCCTTTCTTCCATTCCTGAGCGCGCCTCTGCAAAAAATGACTTTATTCCCTTTTCTGATCTCATATGTGCATATATTATTATAAGCTAAACGTATATTGCGCCGTTATCGCTGGCATATCGTCATCACCATGCCAGTCACCCCCTTTTCATGTTCCTGAACACGCCCCTGAAACTCTATATGTAATAAATTATGCAAATAATGGAAGCAGAAGCTATCTTTCACATCTTGATAGCTATAAATGCCCCTTACATTGCTCTATTGGCTTCCCGCCAAGCATTGAATAATTCCTGGAACCCCCCCCCCTTTTTCAAGCCCCTGAAACCGCCTCTGCCATGCAATTTGTATGATATTTAATTAACATCAACTAATTTGCACTTGTTGCAATCACCGTAAGCCGATGTAACTCCTTTATACTTGATGCAGTTAGGCAGAAACCGTGAAGATCGCATTTCCGTATTATCGCCAAATTTCGCCTACGAACCCACCCAAAACTGTGCCCTGGAACCGCCTCTGTTCAGGTTAAGAATTCGAAATTTTGCCTCCAAATGTGGAGTTCAATTCTATGAAAAGTCCCAAAATTTCATGGGCCTGCTCCCAGCCGTTCTGGAGATATCTGCGAAAAACATGAGGGGGGGGGGGGGCGGAATCCGCCCCCTCCCCTGTTACAAATAGGGTTAACCTTGAAGATATTGACGCTGAGATAAATACAAAAAAGGGGGAAAAAATATTTGCCCTATATTGGCGCTGGGGTCTCCATCCGAACGTGCGGTGCTGGGGGGTAAATTTTACTTCCCCCTCGTATCTTCCGAACCAATAACCGCAGCGAGACGCGCAAGGAGGCGATCGAAAGCTCTCAGTGAGAAGAAATTAACGCATGCCCGAAATTATTAACATAAGGTCACATGTCAGGTCACGGTCAGGTCAAGTGTCAAAATTTAAGTATTTGGGTTTTTGTGTTATACTTTCCATCCAAAGCCTTGTATTGCAACCATGGGCGGAGAATGCGGTATGGCAGGTGTGGCCATGGCCACACCAACTTAAAAGTTGGTGTGGCAGTGCCACACCAACTTCATGACTTTATTTTTCTTTTTGAAAGTGACATTTTATGAGAGTTGCTGGTCAAAAATGTAAAAAAATGCCTATTGCAATCCTGGCAACTAAATTTATCAAGCAATCAAACACACATTGTTATAAAATGTATCTATATTGACACCAAATAGAGGTATGCACTTATTTTCATATTGCAATTCAGTAGTGGGTAGTGAGAGTTAGTCTACACACTAACAAATGGAACAAATAGCTTAATACAAGCCTGACAAAACAAAATAGCAAGCAATAAAGCACAACAACACAACAGGATTCCCAAAATCTAGCAATAGATCACATAATTTAACAAATATAATTTAAAATTCACAGCTGGTAACAAAATGTATCAACCATCCAAACAATATTGTATCAGTTTCATTCAATGAGCCTTCAAACTCATACACATTTACTCAGTTATCAATTTATATTAGGTACAAAGGAAAGGATTTCCCAAAACCTGAAATTGGCACATACTACTTGGCACAATGATATTCAAGCAAAGCATTACATAAATATGCCCCAAGTTCATAAATAACCCATCGATTTTACAATAATACATATATTTTGACAACTAATATAAATAATGCATATTTGGGTACATGTAAACCTTCAATATTAGATGTAGTGGTTTGAGAACCTATTATTTGGATTATCATGAACCGCAACTGCACTAGCACTGCACTGCACGACTGGCAATAGCAATGAAATATATCGTCTTTCTTGCGCCAAGAGAAGTGCATTATGAATACTATCAAGTACTATAGAAATAGTTATTTTTGCGGAAAACAAAGTGAAAAGTGTCCGAGGAATAAAGGAAAACCAGGAAATAGTAAAGTTTCTCTTTCCAAAGTGCTTCCATAGTAAAAACGAGGGAAGGGCAAAATTTCGGTGATGGATTCCTGCCAAGGTCAAAGCATGCGTTTGTTTGTTCTCTGATTACCGGCGTGGGATAAGGAATTCAGGGGAGAATGAAGCGTCAAAGGACTTTGGACGTGTTTTTTAAGTTGAAACATAGCAAGACAAGGTAAGTAAGTAAGTGGAGAACCTGGATGTGATTGTTGTGGTTCAAGCTCCTATTAATTGGGTCCAAGTGGCTAAATGTCTTGTCAGTCTCTTATCCTCATTAGATTGTTCGTCTTGTTGCGTGTCCCACATCAATCGACAATCCGCCATCAATAACAAATGAACTGCAACTGAGCCCAGTTTCCAAGGGTGTTGTTGCCAGCCAAAAGTTTTGGGGAAATTGCAGGTCTGAAGTTGTTTCTTTCCATCAATGCCCATAGGCCATAGGTGCAGTATTATATTTTTAAGAAGTCAAAGTGTGAGGGAGCATAACCCCTGGGCCCTGTCCCCCTGGCCTTGATGCCCATAGGCCACACCACTCACCAGTGTCCCAAATTACTGACAAGGGGTGGGAACACTTCCAATGGTGAATAATATTGCACGGCACCACCCAAATTCCAACATTATTTTTTCACCTCCAAATAAAGGATGCTGAGCAGTGAACATAACTTATGAACAGTGAGCTAGAATTGCTAGTGAGCCAGGATGCAGAGTGGAAAATGTGATCCAAAGAAGATAACATGGCTGATGGCATGGTTGGTTCCTTTCTTTGGTATTATTTAATAACCTACATTTTGCATATTTTTTTTCCAGTCATCTTATTTACATATAAGTTTTGGGAATTGGGATACTGTCACCTTAAGTTTAAAGTGGACCATATTTGCTCTGTCTTAAATCCTATAAATCATAAGAATGGTTGTAGGTGAACTAACTACTTTGACTACCTACATAAACATTACAATAAACTACAGGCTAGTTAGTTGCAAGGAAGCTAATATAATAACAATTAACAGTGGTAATTTTTTAACTATATGCTTTGCTGTCTCATGTCTGTGAATATTTGTTTTAAAACATTTCACTGAAATGAAAACCAAAAATCATGACATCAAATACTGTGATATATTCAATGAAGAATGGGTATGCATTATGACATGGCTTTCCTCCTCTCCTTATGTATAATTACTTTTCAACCATGGAAATGTGACAATGGCTGCTTAATTGACCACTGATATTTTACCACTTTGTTTGGCTTGATAGTATGACATTTCAAAGCTTAGCTGGTAATGACTGTTTCTTGAAGCTGTTTGTGTAGCTTCAAGCTTAAAATTAAATCAATGGGCTGGCTTAACCCTCGCCCTACGGGAGCTTTTTTCACCTTCGCCCTACGGGGGGGGGGGGCCTGACAGGCCCCCCTGTTAACTTCCAAACCAAGCAACTTAGAGCAATGCGGTAAGAACCAGCATGTTGCCTGTCATGAGAGGAATCTAACAGTATGCGTTTTTTAGGTTTCAGGTCAACGGGTGACCTTCCAGGTCAAGTGAATGAACTCGGATTTATCACGTCCAGAACAGCGATTTTGCTCTTCAGAAAACCTCAAAATTAGAAATTCATAAATGTAATTTAAAAGGCATTTTCCTAGACCAGTTTTGGCTCAGAAATACAGAAAAGGTAATTATTTGTTCGTATCTTGTCAAAAAAAGTAAAAAAAAGTTATTTTAAAAAATGACGTCATCAGTTGCTTACACTTAGGGAGCCGTCACTCCGTCAAAAATGAAGATATTGCTTTGAAATTTAGTACGGATATTGTACATACTCAGTTCTCTCACATATATTCCGGTTTTTCTAACATCTTCGAAAATTTTGATTTTGTAGGGATTTTTAAAAAAAAAAATCAGTTTTTAAATTTTAGGGGTCAAAAATCCAAAATTTTGAAAATCCGAGATTGCCATTTTAAAGAGAATGCCATTTTGTATCTTTGATTAATTGCGTTTGCAATTTGCTTCAAAACTCTGTTTTATACGATTTTTCAAATATTTCTCGTTTTTTTACCAACATGACGTCATCAAAACATGATTATCTCCCAAACCACTTGACTAATTTCAAATAAATTTTTACAGCATACGTATATTTGTTGTAAACTCAGCTACCGTAAATTTCAGCAAGATGTGCCGCATGTAAAAAAGTTATTCAAGAAAAACCTCAGGGGGGGCCTGTCAGGCCCCCCGTAGGGCGAGGGCTAATGGCCTAGTGTAGATGAAAGCAATGGGCAGCAACTCATTTCAAAACATTAAAGTTAAATTACTATGAATGTTACTATGAATGCTGGAATGTTAAATTACTTAAAGGGAATGTTTCACCTTTTTATTGGTTTTGAACTGAGATAGCCATTATATTTGGCCATTATTGAAATGTTGAAAATACTAAGGTCATTTTCCCCAAAACTTAGCCGTTTTTAAGCAATTCAATTTATAGTTTGCAAAATGTGCTCTAGGCTAGTGCTGCCGCTGATTGGCTGACTGACTTTTTCAGCCAATCCCACTTTCTCAGTCAATCAGCGGCGGTCTATAGCTCAATAATGATGTCATCATCCCAAATTTAAAAACTTAATTTGTATAAAGTTAAGTGACTTCTCAAGAGAAAAAATATTACCATCATTTTCAGCAGCACTTGCTTCATATTTTTGACTACAACCAGCGTATATTTGACAACTTTCAGAAAGGTGAAACATTCCCTTTAACTTTTTGTCATGGAAAATGAAAAAAAATATTATGTTCTTTGCCAGCCATTAAGTGAAATATTTCCCTCTTATATCATTACACCTGAATAAGACCCTGGTGTGCTTCTTATTGAACCAAGTAATGTGTTGTTTTCATTCAATACAAATACAATTTCTTTGGTTATGCAATATTTTTTTAGAAGAAAAAATCAGGAGCTAGAGTGGTTTATTATTTATTAATAATTTGATTCTGGTTGATATATTTCTGTATATGGGTGTGCTCTGATCACATTGGAACAATGTGAAGGGAAAATGACGAAATCTGTGCGTCAGCCAAAGCAGCACCATATGAAAACATGTGTGTCAAACCCTGTTGGTAATACCCATCCTTTCAATGCTTTAGGATTCCTACGAATCCTGGACCGGCATCGGCCTCCGAGAGTGCCAACGAGAGCGTCGATGCTCCATCCTCTCCTGCGGCCCATCCGCGGGCCTCCAGCGGCTCTTATGCTGCGTGTCCAACGTCCTCCGTCGCTGACGGCGCCGGTACCCAGCGCGCCACAGCCTCAGCCTCAGCCGGGGCAAGTTGCCCGTCCTTGGTCGCTGACGGCGCCGGTACCCAGCCCTCCTCAGCCGGGGCAAGTTGCCCGTCCTTGGTCGCTGACGGCGCCGGTACCCAGCGCTCCTCAGCCGGGGAAAGATGCTCGTCCTTGGTCGCTGACGGCGCCGGTACTCAGCGCTCCTCAGCCGGGGCAAGTTGCCCATCCTTGGTCGCTGACGGGGCCGGTACCCAGCGCTCCTCAGCCTCAGCCGAGACAAGCTCCTCGTTCTCCGTCGCTGATGGCGCTGGCGTTCGATGCGCTCCGGGCGCCTCCGCCGTAGCTGAGAACACTCCCATCCCTTCCGGCAACGCCCGCAAATTCCATGAACAATGGAGCAGGATGTGGGGATGGATTATGTACGACAACAGCCGCGATGTCGTCTTCTGCCGGGTATGCAGGGAGGCCAACACACGTCATCTGCTGACACCTGAACGGCGCAGAGATCTGGCGTTCGTGGAGACAGGTTTCTCCACATGGAAGAACGGCCCAAAGCGCTTTCGAGCTCACGAGACGTCCTCCACCCATCTGACGGCCATGAGAGCAAAACTCACCGTAGATCGTCAGCCAGAACTGGTCCGGATCGTCAGCGAAGCCACACGGAGGCAACTGCAGGTAGCCAGAACTGGCCTCACATGTATCGTGGAGGCGGTGGGGTACGTCGCTGCGCAGGGTCTAGCGTTCTGGCGGCGTGAGGAAAATTCCGGAAACTTTCTTCAGCTGCTGCACCTCATGAAGAGTCGTGTACCGGAGTTGAAGCAGTGGATGAATGCGTCCGGTCAGAGCTACACGTCTCATCACATCCAAAACGAAATTCTCCGTCTGTACGCCTCGAATCTCGAGAGAAACATCCTGAAGGAAATCAGAGAGGCGGAGTTTTTTGGATTCATCATGGACGAGACGGCAGACATCACTCGACGAGAGCAGGCTTCAATCTGCTTCCGTTACGTCACGGACTCACTGGACGTGTGTGAGACCTTCATGGGGCTGTATGAAGTCCCGAACACCACTGGAGCTACGCTGCATGCTGTCTTCCGAGACGTCCTCATACGCTGCCAGCTGGACATCTCTAAGCTGCGGGCTCAGTGCTTCGACGGAGCAGCGAACATGTCCGGAGCTTTCAAAGGTTAGTCTTGACGAACGATATTTTTTACCTTTTTATACTTTTATTTATTTTTGAAAAACAAAACAATTCAACTTTGTCTTCTAGAAATATAATGGCTCAGTGACAACAACCACTGTCTTGTCTACTAATCGTTTATCATCAGATATTTTCCAATAGTTTTATATGTGGTTTCAGTTTACGTATTTCAAAGTATTGGAGAAGCTATCTGTAACTGCGTGTGCGGAGGTCGCGGTGCTATAGATGGCGGTGCTATAGATGACGTGTTAAGTGGCTGCTATTCGCTATAGATGGCGCTCAACACGCCATCTATAGCACCGCGACCTACGCACACGCAGTTACACTATCAATATCATTTATTGAATTCTTCACTTTTCCGATTGTGAATTTAATGCGGACATTTAAAGCGTCATTTAATATTAAAATATTTGTTAAAAAAAATCAATGTTTTAACATATACCTAACTATAAGGATTGTGTAAAGTTTCTTATTTAAATGATTTGAATAAATATCGATTTGGACATTTTGTCTTCTCCACAAACCTATTTCCAAAATAATTTTTTTACACCATTGCAAGCTTTTTTTTGTATTTGTAAATATTCTTTGGTAAAAATTGTTTCAATGAAGAAGTGAATGACGCACCGGAAAAAGAAAACAGCGAAGCCGATTCAAGTTCGTATTTATCCCACTGATAATTCCCGTATGGCCATCTGCAGGTGTGCAAGCTCTGGTGAAGGCAGAGCAGCCGAAGGCGGTGTTCGTCCACTGCGCCGGTCATCGCCTCAACCTGGTCGTCCAGGACTCGCTCACTGGTGTGCGAGAGCTCCGGGACACCCTGCACGAACTGGGACGCATCGTGGAATTTGTGCGGGATTCACCGAAGCGTCTTGCAGGGTTCGCAGGAAAGGCTCCGGCGACAGCCCTGCGCCCCCTGTGCCCGACGAGGTGGACCTGCCGGGACGCGTCCGTCCGCTCGGTCCTGGAGAACTACACAAAGCTGCAAGAGTATCTCGAGGAGATGGCAGATGACACAACTGCAAGAGTGAGTGCCAGCAGCACGGCTAGCGGCTTCGCCAAGCAGATGTCCACCTTCTCATTCTTCTTCGCTGCCTCGCTCGCTTTGCAGCTGATGGATCTGGTGACGCCTGTCATTAAGGCGGTGCAGGGACCGCGCACTAGCCTTCAGCAGGGTCTGGCGACGATCGACACTCTCCAGGGGAGTGTTGCATCCATGAGGGAGGCGAATCGGTTCGACTCCTTCTGGGAGCAGGTCACGAAAGACGCGAGGGAGGCAGGTGTCGATGAACCCGTCCTGCCCCGCGTCCGGCGGCTGCCGAAGCGCCTGTACAGCGGAGAGTCGCCGCAGACAGACGTCACCCCCAAGGACCGCTACCGACGCATCTACTGCAGAGGTGTAGATGCTCTCTGTGGCGCGCTGCAGGACCGGTTCGGGACCAGCGAAGATACCTCCGTGCTCAGCAATGCCGAACGTGGGCTGGTCTCAAACGACCGCCAACTGCTCGACGAAGCCGCGGGATTTTACGGGCTGAACCCGGCGCGCCTCAGGACGCACGTGGCGACTCTGGTCGACTACGCGGCCACGCGCCAGCTGCCGCTGAACTGTTTAGAAGATGTTCGCCAGCTTCTGAAAGCCGACCCCAGCGCCAGAGCCATGTTGACCGAGGTAGTCACACTCGTTAAGACTCTCCTGACCGCCCCAGCCACCTTCTGCACAGCAGAGCGGAGCTTCTCGCTCCTCCGGCGCCTCAAGAACTGGCTGCGCGCGACCATGACGCAGCAACGGCTCAACGCCTCGGCGATGTGCGCGACGTATCCGGCAGAGCTGCGGTCGCTGAATGTGTCGCAGCTGGTCGGCGAGTTTATCAGCACGAAGCCCGGTTGTAACAAGCGGTTTGCCTGTGGTGACGTCTCCTAGAGCAAGACGCAAGGAGCGCCGCGGCGCGCTGCTCTCGGCGCGGCGGTGGGACCCGGCTGCCGCCGTCGAGGTTGTCGCGGTCGTCGGCGCCGCCTGCGCTGGTGCTGTTAGGAAGCTCAACATTGCGAATCTATGTATTGTGATTTGTGTGTATGGTAGTTTTGAATGTGATTGATGTTTTTTTTTGGGAGGGGGGGGGGGGGTGATTGTTAATTTCTTTAGTGATTGATGTAGCGCTTGTGAATTGCGATATAAGCCAAGGAGTCATGTGAGTGAGTCGTGTGTCATGACTTGTGAGTTGTGAGTCATATGGCGTGATGCGTTGTGTTAAATCGATGATGATGATGATTGTGAACTGATTGATGATATGATACATGTGTAAAATACACCACCGGCGGGAGCCCGATAATTGTTCAAAAAGACGTAAGGGGCGCTGCTTTTTGGAACAGCAAACTAGAAATTTAATCCTGCAGGAGCTCAGAATCTTGTAGCTCTGTCTGGAGCTGAAGTTTTCTGCTACATTATGACAAGTGTTGAATGAAGCTGGTCGCTGAATTATATTAACATTTTTAATTGACTTCTACGGAATCGTCTTTCGGATTTTTATGGCCATTATTATCCCTGTTCGGAGTGTCACTTAAATTTACTTTGTGGTATCAAGATAAACACCATTTTCCACTGCTTGCAAATAGCATACGGACAAAAATAGCACTATGGTTATCAAATTGCACCAGTGGTGGACTGATGGCCTCCAGCCGCCGGCCACACCAACTTTTGAAACGATTCTCCACCCCTGCCTGTGAGCGCTTGTGCGCCAATCGCAAACATGTACGTCCGATGTGTAAAGCGAAAATGAAATAAAAATGTATCTCTCCCTCTCTCTCTCTCTCCCTGAGATCTCGAAAACTACGCAACGTAGCGAGGAGCGGAAAAAAGGCATTTGATAGCTTCATACATGTTCTATCGAAAGTATGTCAGTGTTTTTATTTAAGTCAGGTCAAAATTGAAGTCACCATGGAGGTCTTCAAAGGTCAAATTTTTCAGTTTTTTTCCTGTTTTAGGACATCGCTCCAGAAATTCCCATATATCTCAGAAACGATGATAGTTAGAAACAAACGGAAAAAAGAAAACGCCAGCTAGTGAAATTTATAATCACTAAGGTGTCCTCAGATCTGGTCCAGCATCTGGTAGCTCCTATATTACCGTACAAAATAGCGCTTCTAGCCAAGAAAATACGCACCTCCCATATAGTGAACAATAGCCTTGTTCAAACGTTAATTGGAAACCGAAATATTACGGTATCTAAGACAGAAAACAAATGGAATAGAGATGTGGGAGTAATGCACATAGGTACCTTGCGTGATATACGTGCTTCGACAAAAAATACTTATCTGCAAAGCTTACATTATCGAATAGTCAAAAGAATTATAGCTACCAACACATTTATGCATCGAATTGGTAAAGCGGACAGCGCATTGTGCACCTTCTGCAAGAGCGTCAATGAAACATTGATGCATGCCCTTTGGGACTGTAATATTGTACACAACTTTATTAAGAATGTAGAAAACTGTATACAATCGAAATTTAACACGCGCCCTGGAGGGGGGGGCGAAATCCGCCCACCCCTCCGGTTTTTTCGAGGATAGCGCAAAAACGGCGGCGCGCAGCGCCGCCGTTTTTCTGTATACCTGTTTAGAAATGAACTTCCCTCATTAAACAAAATTATTGGCCTCAGGTCATCTCAGGTCAGGTCACCAGACCAGGTCACGTGATGACCTCAACTCCAAAACGTTTGCAGTAGTTCCACAGCCACAGTTTTACGCCGATCGGTTTCAATCTTGCAGGACTTCATAAGGTCATAGATACCAACAATTTGTTGATCTCGGATTTCTAATATCGGTGACCTAAGGTCAGGTCAATTTTGCGACCGCCAACACGGTTTTATCAATAACTATCGACATAATGAAGATAGAGAAGAGAAGACGGTACCAATATGTTTGTCTCGTCGAGACACGTTTCCCAATATGCAACATTACCAACTTGGGTCACCACTTGACCTTGACCTGAGGTCAAATTTCTCAGTTGACCTAACCCGGTCACCATGAATATGATTCGAAGCGCCTTGACAAGACACACGCGATGGCGTATTTGCGATGGCATTATTGCTTTATCTTTATTAGGTAAAAGGTTATTTGGGGAAAACAGTTTTGAAAACAAAATCACCTTTTTGACATTCGGTGACCTCTGCAGCCTAAACTATTGACCTGAGCTCAAATCTGAGGACACCTATGTCGATTGCATTTTTCAATGACTTGCGATTGCTTTTTTCCGTTTGCTGCTAACTATCATAGTTCCCGAGATATTTGGGAATGTTCGAACCGAAGTCTTGAAAACTTGAAAATCTGACCCTTGATGACCTCTGGTGACCTCAATATTGACCTGAAAAAAATTAACGAAATACTTTCGAAAGAGCTTGTCTCGAGCTATTTAACGTCGTTTCCCGCTTGTCGCTACGTTGCGTGGTTTTCGAGATCAAAGGGGGGGGGGGTCGAAATCCGCCCACCCCTCCAGGGCGTGTAATTATCAGAGGCCCTTCAGGGCGCGTGTTAATATTACACTCTCATTAACCCTATTTGTAACAGGGGGGGGGGGGGGGCGGATTCCGCCCCCCCCCCCCTCATGTTTTTCGCAGATATCTCCAGAACGGCTGGGAGCAGGCCCATGAAATTTTGGGACTTTTCATAGAATTGAACTTCGGATTTGGATTCAAAATTTTGAGTTCTTAACTTGAACAGAGGCGGTTCCAGGGCACAGTTTTGGGTGGGTTCGGATGCGACATTTGGCGAAAATACGGAAATGCGATCTTCACGGTTTCTTCCTAACTGCATCAAGTATGAAGGAGTTACATCGGCTTACCGTGGTTGCAAAAAGTGCAAATTAGATGATGTTAATGAAATATCATACAAAATTGCATGGCAGAGGCGTTTTCAGGGGCTTGAAAAAGGGAGGTTTCCAGGAAGTATTCAATGCTTGACGGGAAGCCAATAGAGCAATGTAAGGGGCATTTATAGCTATCAAGATGTAAAAGATAGCTTCTGCTTCCATTATTTGCATAATTTATTACATATAGAGTTTCAGGGGCGTGTTCAGGAACATGAAAAGGGGGGTGACTGGCATGGTGCTGACGATATGCCAGCGATAACGGCGCAATATACGTTTAGCTTATAATAATATATGCACATATGAGACCAGAAAAGGGAATAAAGTCATTTTTTGCAGAGGCGCGCTCAGGAATGGAAGAAAGGGGGTCATATTATTGCAAGGAAACTAAGATACATGGGCGTACAATGACATAACATACTGCAGTTTTCGGATGAAACACGCACCACAGGCTACTCTACGAACGATTATAAGATAATAGGCGAGTCCAGGTAGGGTAAAAGGGGGGAGGGGTAAGCAATGTTTATTGAAGTTGTAAGTGAAATAGTCACTGTTGACTAGTTAGTATCATAATAGCGGATAATATACTTATCAAAAGGTCTTGCGCCGCCCTAGTTTGGATCCTGGATACGCCTATGATGAAGTACAACATGCAAAAAGGAACTATCTTTGATCAGTAACATATTTATAGTGCTGGGTAGCAACTTGTCTGCGTTTAATATTTTCCCCAATTTTACCCCCCCCCCCCCTTTTTCACTAACCTGGTACCGCCTATGGCAAAAAATATGATTTATAACTGTTTTTCTAATGTCTCAATCACATACCATTTCATTTATCAAAAAAAGACACCAAAAAAATGGTTTTATTACGCATTTACTTCACCCCCATATTGAGTGACCTGCACACGCCTATGATTTTTGAATTTTCAAACGTCACCTTCATATATCAATTTCCGATTCAATCTCTATCGATTCCTATTAGTTGTATTAAAATCGGTCGATAAACATGAAAGCTATGTTGAATCAAAAATACCAGTAAAATTTGTCGTTTTTGCCCCCCTGTTGCCCCCCTATCCAAAATTTAGATTTTTTTATTATTTATAAATGTAGATCGTGTTGAGGGGAACCAAACACCGTTTCATTTTTGACAATCGGACGGGTAGATCTCGAGATCTCCGGGGGGGGGGGGGGGCGGAATCCGCCCCCCCCCCTGTTACAAATAGGGGTAGCCAGGAGCCTGTTACAAATAGGGTTAACACGCGCCCTGGAGAGCCTCTGATAATTACACGCCCTGGAGGGGGGGCGGATTTCGCCCCCCCCCCTATGGTCTCGAAAACCACGCAACATAGCGACAAGCGGGAAACGACGTTAGATAGCTCGAGACAAGCTCTTTCGAAAGTATTTCGTTATTTTTTTTCAGGTCAATATTGAGGTCACCAGAGGTCATGAAGGGTCAGATTGTCAAGTTTTCAAGACTTCGGTTCGAACACCCCCAAATATCTCGGGAACTATGATAGTTAGCAGCAAACGGAAAAAGAAATCGAAAGTCATTGAAAAATGCAATCGCATAGGTGTCCTCAGATTTGAGCTCAGATCAATAGTTTAGGCTCCAGAGGTCATCGAATGTCAAAAAGGTGATTTTGTTTTCAAAACTGTTTTCCCCAAATAACCTTTTACCTAATAAAGATAAAGCAATAATGTTTACGCCATCGCGTGTGTCTTGTCAAGGCGCTTCGAATCATATTCATGGTGACCGGGTTAGGTCAACTGAGAAATTTGACCTCAGGTCAAGGTCAAGTGGTGACCCAAGTTGGTCATGTTGCATATTGGGAGATGTGTCTCGATGAGACAAACATATTGGTACCGTTTTCTCTTCTCTATCTTCATTATGTCGATAGTTATTGATAAAACCGTAATGGCGGTCACAAAACTGACCTGACCTTAGGTCACCGATATTAGAAATCCGAGATGAACAAATAGTTGGTATCTATGACCTTATGAAGTCCAGCAAGATTGAAACCGATCAGCGAAAAACTGGGACTGTGGTACTACTGCAAACGTTTTGGAGTTGAGGTCATCACGTGACCTGGTCTGGTGACCTGACCTGAGATGACCTGAGGCCAAGAATTTTACATAATGCGGGAAGTTCATTTCTAAACAGGTATACAAAAAACAGCGGCGCTGGGCGCCGCCGTTTTTACGCTATCCTCGAAAAACCGGAGGGGTGGGCGGATTTCGCCCCCCCCTCCAGGGCGCGTGTTAAGCGTACATGTACAGGAATGGTTCTTCCCGCGGCTTGAGAGAGAAAGTCGAATAAACATATTGATAATAACACTGGCTAAGCACACAATACTCCATTCTAAATATATGAGTCGTCCTCCCAATATACAATTTTTCCTAGCATTACTTACATTAGAGGCTTCGAAAGAGAAAGGCGCCGCTTTAAGACGGCAGATGTTTGATACATTTGAAAACAAGTGGGGAAGTTTTTCGAACATATTACAGGATTAAGTAATGCGCAGTATTATATACAATACTTGTATTAATCAATGTTCATATAGCACCTCTATTCAACACCCACTTAGACCCTTTGTGTTGCCGTTGCTGCGACGCCTGCCGACGTTGCTGAGCGCGCCCGCGCCTAGCCGCCGCCGCCGCCACCACCAAATACATTAAGCACACACAGATGCACACACTTCCGTCTGTAAAGGCCCCGCCCTTACCTCAACCGGGCCTCGCAGGCCGGTCGGCCGGCCGGGCGCGCGGCACGCCAGTCTATTGGACTGACTGGTCGCGCGCCCGGCCGACGGACACACACACACACACACACACACACACACACACACACACACACACACACACACACACACACACACACACACACACACACACACACACACACACACACACACACACACACACACACACACACACACACACACACTCACACACACACACACACAAACACACACACACACACACATACATACACACACATGTGCGCGCGTAAATATCGGAATCTGAACTGCCTGATGGAAATGTGCAGATGGATGTGGTGTTGCTGCACTGTTGAAATGCTGATCTTGTTATTGGTTGTGTTTTGGAGGGTTGACAGTATAATTTTATCTCTGTGGTATATCAACAATAATATAAAAAAGAGGGAGAAAAAAAAGTGTCCTCAGATTTGATCTCAGGTCAATATTTGAGGCTCCAGAGGACAAAAAGGAAAAAAATACCGTTTTCTTGCTAAATCATTTTTTGCTATTTACTTTTTACCTAATAAAGATAACGGAAAACTGTTTACGCCATTGTGTTTATCTTGTCAAGCCGCTTTGAATGATTTACATGGTGACTTTGTTAAGTCAACTTAACAATTTGACCTAAGGTCAAGGTCAAATGGTGACCCAAGTAGGGCATGTTGCATATGAGAAGACGTGTCTCGACGAGACAAACACATTGATGTCTGTTTTACTTCTCTATCTTCATTATGCCGAGAGTTATTGACAAAAAAAGTGATGTGACCTCGCATGACCTCAAATGACCCAATAGGGGTCACTGAACAAAATTTACACTTGGATCTTAAGAATATCTTATAATTACATGATTCAGAAGTAATTGGACCAGTACCATGCATATCCTTGAAATAGGAAGCATTTGTATATTTCCCCGTTTACTTATTATGGGGAGGTTACGAAATTGACCTGATCTTAGGTCACCGATATCAAAATTCCGAGAGAAACGAATTGTAAGTACTGATGCCTTCATGACATCCTGTAAGTTTCAACCTGATCGGATAAAAACTATGGCTTTGGCACAACTGGAAATTTGTTGGTGGTGGGGTCACTTGACCTGGTCTGGTGACCTGACCTGAGATGACCCGAACATATTTTTTGTCTTCAAAGTGTGCGCAATTGATGTCCTAACAGGTGTATCAAAACCCAGCGGCGCACAGCGCCGCTGGGTTTTCGCTATCTTTGAAAAACCTTAGGGGTGGGGGGGGGGGGGGGGGGCGGAAATCAACCCCCCCTCCCTGCAGTGCGTGGGTTAAGATCAGTCCTTGGACTCTTTCAAATAATGTGTTGCATAATTGTATTCACTCAACGCACGATATAAGAGTAAAAATTGCACTCGAAAAGACGAAATATACCTTAAAATGCGGACAAATGAGGATATAACACTGCGAACTTTTTCAGGTAAAGGCATGCTAATACGTAAGTAAATGTGTTTAGAAACGTGCTCGGTAGTAAATTTAGGTATCATTCACCACGTCTGCAGTAAAGTGGTTATTTATCATACAGATGGCTATAGCTGATGGTGATGAACAGAGATCACTACACTCTGGTCTAGCAAACTGCAAAATTAATAACAAAACATTCAAACCCATTTCATACTCATACCGAAGACATCTGACCGCTGAAATTGTATTCACATCAGATCGCATTTCGTAAGATCACATATATAGACACGCCGGAAACACACTGACAGACTGGACGGAACGGACAACGGAGAAGCGACACGGGACAAACGGACACAGACACCAGCATTAGTCGGCCTTACAACGGCTTTCTAGCAGTAGTTATTTCCACAGCCTCCATATCCTCCACGGCGGCCACCACGGGAACCACCGCGGAAACCAGCTCCAGAGAAACCAGCTCCGGAACCAGCAAATCCAGCACCGGAGAAACCAGCACCACCGCGGTATCCGACATTGCCATAGCTGGAGCCGTGGATGGCACCACCACCACCGTGGATGGCACCACCACTACCGCGAATGCCACCACCACCACCGCGAATGCCACCACCACCAACGCGAATGCCACCACCACCACTGCGGCCGGCACCAGCGTGGAGGTTGGCATGGCTTCCGTAGCCCTTGTTGATCGGAGTGTGCGGGTGGTGGGCGACACCGTAGTACTCTACATTGGCTTGGAAGCCAGAATCGCCGTCCACAACGTAGTTGACGTTCTGTCTGCGGCCATCGGGCAGAGTGGAGCCATACGAGCCCTGGGTCTGGTAGCCGTAGCGGTTCTCCTGGGCGTCAATGTCGACTCCAGAGTAGGCGTCCTTCACGGAGTAGGCGTAGTTGTAGTCGGGTTTGGCGTAGTAGTCCTGAGTGCCGTAGCCCGCTCCCTTGCTGCCGCCGCCTCCAATAGCGCTGCCTCCAAAACCGCCGCCGCCTCCAATAGCGCCCGTGGCATGGAAGCCGCCGCCGCCGCCGCCGCCGCCGCCGACGCCGCCGCCGATACTGTTGCCATGGTAACCGGGATTGCTGGCCGCGGCCGCAGCCACGATTGCGGACAGAATGATCAGCTGAAAACGAAAGCAACGTCAGGGCATGGTGATGTTGCTTGGTTGTCGGGGAGTTTGGTTAGGTGATTCCCGATACTAAGGTGTGATGAAGCGATTACAGTAAAATCTTAGGCGATTTTGGTTTACCTCGCCTTGCCAGGAAACAAGTCGTGGAAGGGACGACTTAGAAATAACTCACACCTCCAAGTTTCGTTCCCAGGGTACAAATATACCAGGGCTGTCAGTGAAGGGGGGGGGGGGGGGGGGGGGGGGCGCAGGGGGACGCGCGTCCCCCTACTTCTGAAAACTGAAAGTTTTCAGATAACTATGGGGACGCATTGGGGGGACGCACCTGAAACGGCCTTCCTTCTCCTTGGCTGTGTCCTTTCGCTGTTGCTTTTAAATATAAGTGTCTTGCATGTGCGTATGTTCGAGGGTGTGATAGTGTGTTCCTCCCGTGGCTTATATAAGTGACGACAAACAAAATGACAGCGAAGAAAACAGTGGAAACACTGCTGCCAGTTTCAGAAGTTTGCTCTGAAATCTGGAGGTTTCGAAGTGACGTTTCAGGTTGGATTTTCACAAAACCTCTGAATTTTCAAAGAGGGTCTTTTTTCAAATAATGTTCTGAAATTGAGATTTCATGTAAAAAAAACAACTCTGATTTTTAGAGGGAAATGATTTGTTACGTCTGGCAGTAGTGAGTGGAAAATAATCGCTGTTTTTTGCGGTTGGTGATCACTGATAACTCATAAGCACCGAAAGTAATTCGGCTGCGTCATTTCCGCTTGTATGTATGTATGGATCTGTTTGTATTCGAGCTAAAGAAATTCACTTTTCGAATTCACAAACATTTATTTTGTGGACATTTCTCCGATAAAAAAAAATATGGGGGTCAACCCCTCACAAAATCACAAATCCGAGATAACCATTTGGAAGAGAATGTCATTTAATTTCTTTTGACGTTTTGTATTTGCAATTTTCTGTGAAACTCCATTTTGTACGACTTTTTAAACATTTATTGTTTTCCACCAGAAATTGCATGACATGACGTCATTAAAACGTTACTATCTCCCGAAATACTACATTAACTTTATTGAAATATAATGAGAATACGCATAATTGATGCACTAGTCCAGTAGTTGTTTTTACTGAAAGTTTCACGTTGATATCTATCACAATTTTAAAGTTATTGAGAAAATCCGGGAGGGGGAAGATTCTGCCCCTTCCCCCCCCCCCCCCCCAGTGGGGCCCGTGTCACTGGAGCTGCTTGAATTGCATCAGGTGCGCTATTTTGTCTATCATGGAAATCAAGGGATACTTACAAACTTCAAATTCAATCACTTGAGAGAAGAAGAGGAAACAATCAGTTTCAATGAAGTTTTCCCCTAAGATCATTGTTTTTCACGTTCAGTGCAGGGAACCCGCAGGAGAGGGGCATAATTGTATTGCATCCCCCCCCCCCCCCCACCCCCACCCCCAGATTCCTGTGGGGGGGGGGGGGGGGCAATTGCCCCTGATGTCCGCCCCCTAGATTCGCCAGTGGTGGCAGATACCCTCCCCGTTTGTTTTTTTGGAAATAGCGGAAAACGACGCCATTTTGCGCCGCCAGTCAGTCGCAATGTCCCAGACATTTGACACATTTCAGGTTCCAAATCATGAAGTTTTCTCCTAAGATCATTGTTTTTCACGTTCTGTGCAGGGAACCCGCAGGAGGGGGGGGGGGGGGGGGGCATACTTGTATTAATGAGAATACGCATAATTGATGCACTAGTCCAGTAGTTGTTTTTACTGAAAGTTTCAGGTTGATATCTATCACAGTTCTAAAGTTATTGAGAAAATCCGGGAGGGGGCAGATTCTGCCCCCCCCCCCCATTGGGGCGCGTGACACTGGAGCTGCTTGAATTGCATCGGGTGCGCTGTTTTGTCTATCGTGGAAATCAAGGGATACATACAAACCTCAAATTCAATCACTTGAGGGAAGAAGAAGAAACAATTAGTTTTCATGAAGTTTTCCCCTAAGATCATTGTTTTTCACGTTCAGTGCAGGGAACCCGTAGGAGGGGGCATACTTGTATTGCAAGCCCCCCCCCCCCCCCAGATTCCTGTGTGGGGGGGGGGGGGCATTTTCCCTTGATGTCCGCCCCCTAGATTCGCCAGTGGGGCAGATACCCTTCCCGTTAGGTTTTTTGGAAATAGCGGAAAACGACGCCATTTTTCGCCGCCATTTTTGGTACAACTGCTTGCCTATCAATTGCCCAAATCCTGTTAATTTGTTTACCTCGGATCTCCTCAGGTCACATGACTAAGTCAAGTCTAGTGATCCCACCTCCAAAAAATGTACGGTTGTGCCGCAGCCACATTGTTTAACCGATCAGTTAGATACTAACAGGATTTAATCAGGTCATACACACCTACAATTCTGCTATTTCTGATGATTTCTACATCGGTGACCTCATGTAGAAGATACTCTGAGCAACTTTTGCAAAGGAAAATTAGCTTTAACCCTATTGGTAACAGGGGGGGGGGGGGGGCGGATTCCGCCCCCCTCCCCTCATGTTTTTCGCAGATATCTCCAGAACGGCTATGAGCAGGCCCATACAATTTTGGGACTTTTCCTAGAATTGAATACCGCATTTAAAATTATAATTTGAGTTCTTAACCTGAACAGAGGCGGTTCCAGGGCACAGTTTTGGGTGGGTTCAGAGGCGACATTTGGCGATAATACGGAAATGCGATCTTCACGGTTTCTTCCTAACTTCCTGAAGTATGAAGGAGTTACATCGGTTTACAGTGATTGCAACAAGTGCAAATTGGTTGATGTTATTGAAATATCATAAAAATTGCATGACAGAGGCGGTTTCAGGGGCTTGAAAGCGGGGGGGGGGGGGGGGGGTTCCAGGAAGTATTCAATGCTTGGCGGGAAGCCAATAGATCGATGTAAGGGACATTTATAGCTATCAAGATGTAAAAGATAGCTTCTGCTTCCATTATTCGCATAATTTATTACATATAGAGTTTCAGGGGCGTGTTCAGGCACATGAAAAGGGGGGTGACTGACATGGTGATGGCGATATGCCAGCGATAACGGCGCAATAGACGTTTAGCTTATAATGATATATGCACATATGAGGCCAGACAAGGGAATAAAGTCATTTTTTGCATAGGCGTTCTCAGGAATGGAAAAAAGTGGGTCATATTATTGCAAGGAAACTAAGAGGCATGGGCGTACAATGACATAACATACTGCAGTTTTCGGATGAAACACGCACCACAGGCTACTCTACGAACGATTATAAGATAATAGGCGAGTCCAGGTAGGGTTAAAATGGGGGGGTAAGCAATGTTAATTGAAGTTGTGAGTGAAACAGTCACTGTTGACTAGTTTGTATCATAATAGCGGATAATATACTTATCAAAAGGTCTTACGCCCGCCCCAGTTTGGATCCTGGATACGCCTATGATTAAGTACAACATGCAAAAAGGAACTATCTACGATCAGTAACATATTTATAGTGCTGGGTAGCAACTTGTCTGCGTAAATATTTTTTCCAATTTGACTCCCTTTTTCACTAACCTGGTACCGCCTATGGCAAAAAATATGATTTATAACTGTTTTGTCTAATGTCACAATCACATACCATTTCATTTACAAAAGAAAACAAAACATAAAAAATGGTTTTTATTACGCATTTACTTCACCCCCAAATTGGAGTGACCTGCACACGCCTATGATTTTTGCATTTTCAAACGTCACCGCTATATACCATTCCAATTCAATTCTCTATCGATCCCTATTGGTTGTGTTTAGGAATCGGTCGATAAACATGAATAGCTATGTTGGATCAAAAATACCACTAAAATTTGTCAATCCCCCTGTTGCCCCCTATCCAAAATGTAGATATTTTTGTATTATTTAGAATGTAGATCGTGTTGAGGGAACCAAACATTGTTTCATTTTTGAAAATCGGACAGATAGGTCTCGATATCTCCGGCGGGGGGGGGGGGGGCGGAATCCGCCCCCTCCCCCTGTTACAAATAGGGGTAGCCAGGAGCCTGTTACAAATTGGGTTTAAATCAGCTATAAATGCATAAGTAAACCAATCCGATGCGTTTTCAGAATTTGTGTGAGACTTTTGAGTGTGAGGTGCACACGTGCGAATTTGCAGAAGCACCCCACCCCTGACTTGAGGGAAAGTGGCGGCTGAGAGGTCCCTAACCAGTACCACACACCTAATGTGAACACAATCGGCTCAGCAGTTGGCCCCCCACCCACTGTGGCGACGTTCCTGATCCAACAACCCCCGATCTCCCCCACTATGCCGCTAATGAGCTTCTGAGCTTAATGAGTTCAAAGGATATTGAAATTCAAGATATTCCGGAAATAATTTAAAGAAACTTATTTTGGCTGGGAAATACTCAAACCTAGGGACATTGCTTTGGATTTGTATACATTTGTCACCAGGTAAGCATATTTTATTTAATTAAATACCTATCAAGCGAAAATTGACATGGAAATACTGAAATCAGGATGGGCAATATTTATTGACTGGTGCAGCAAAACAGCTCACGGGGGTATTTACCCCTCCCCCCGTTAAACATGTTACAATAGGCCCTCACGTTAATAGATGAAAAAGGTGAACATGGTAATAACAATCATAATGACAAACTCGCATCCACACAGTCTCACAAGAGTCACCGAGTCAAGAGATGCCTATAATAGCACGCTTAAGATGTATATGTCCAAAATCTGGGAGACAGCGGAGAGGTCATCACGCGACGCTTCAGAGTCGCAATGCCCAGACTGCAACATTTCAGGTTCCAAATCGAAAGTCCCGAAATCGGTATTTATAGACAGAAGCGTAAAATGGAAAATCAATAGCCTTTGCTCATTTGTAATAATACAATAAAAAATAAAACACCTTATATTCGGCTTCTCGTCATTATCAGAGTGAAATTTATCTTTGATGATGACGTGAAGCTAAACATAGTGATTTTTTAAGTATTACAAATTAACACAAGCTATTGATTTTCCATTTGCCACCCATAGTTACGAATTACGATCACGTTCATGTAAAACGTGATCAAAACGATTGTCCATTTTCTGTCTATATGTACGATCATGGTTAATGAGAAACGTGATAAAAACAATTTAAATCGGTATTATCGCTACGCAGCGGCTCGAGTTACCACAGTGAAATGGCACAGATACATATCTCCTAATATTGCCCTCAACTGGCGGATCCAGGGGGAGGGGGCATAAGGGGAAAATGCTCCCCACAGGAATCTGGAGGGGGGGGGGGGGACATTCATACAATTATGCCCCCTCCCCCCAAGCGTTCCCTGCACTGCAGGTGAAAAACCATGATCTTAGGAGAAAACTTCATGAAAACGGAAGTTGTTTCTTCTGTCAGTGATTACATTTGAAGTTTGTATTTATCCCTTTCTTTCAATGATAGACAAAACAGCGCACCTGATGTAATTCAAGCCGCCCCAGTAACACTTACCGAGCGGAGAGCGGGCCCCCGCTGGGGGGGGGGGGGCAGATCTGCCCCTCCCTGTTTTTTTCTTCAATCCCTTGAAAACTATGATAGATATAAACGTGAAACTTTCAGTACCTAGATGCTGCATCAATTATACGTCATCTCATTAAATTGCATTGCAATTTTATTCAGTAATGTGAGAGATAATGATGTTTAAATGACGGTCAAGCCATGTCAGTTTTGGTGTGACAAGCGATACAAGTTTTAAAATTGTAAAAATAGAGTTTTAAAGACAAATCGGCAAATAAAAGCGTCAAAAGAAAGGAAAATGACAATCTCTTCAAAATAGCTGTGTCATATTTTGCAAATTTTTTGGTTTTGGACCCCATAAAATACAAATATTTTTTTTCTCGGAAAAAAAATCAAGTCAATTTTGTGAATTTGACAATATAATTTCTTAAGCTCGAATACCAACATAAGGTAACCGGCCCAAATTCGTGCAGAAAAAAACAAATGGGGTACCTTTTTTGCCACAAAAAGATGCTCCCCCCACGGAGAGAGGCTGGATCCGCCAGTGCTTGCCCTCTTTCACCCTATCTGAAACCCCAACATTGCCCTACCGCTACCCCTATGCCGTGTGAATGGGAGCGTCTTCCTACTTCTTCTTTTTTACAGTTACAGCCCTGCTATATACTTGCCAGAATACCTACATTTTAGTCAAAGAATGTCTTGTCCGAGCACATATTATAGGCCTTAATGTTGCGCGACACAAAATGAGCTGCCTCTTCGTTTTC
Source organism: Chirona hameri (assembly GCA_036785665.1). NCBI lineage: Eukaryota > Metazoa > Arthropoda > Thecostraca > Balanomorpha > Balanidae > Chirona > Chirona hameri. Next base: position 6,333 of record JAXIVJ010002167.1, on the reverse strand, counting down.
ACTATGTTGCAGCAAAATAAAAATAGCACAGCATGTATACTCATCTTCGCTAACTTCCTTCTTTGATAACATCAAAATTGTCTAGCTTCGACGTTACAATACCGCAGGGCTCTTGTCAGCTAGTCGAGCACATAAACGGTATCAACTGATGCCAGTTTTACACCCGAGTTTCAACAAATCCCAAATCCATACACACATTGGCTAGATTCTCGTAGACGAGGGGGAGCGAATTTACCTTCATATCTGCTGCTGTGGTGGTCAGCTGTGGAACTGATGTCGATACCCTACTGCTCTGTCTTATATATACGCCGCCACACCCACTACACTCCAATACTACCACGCCCGGCATCCCGCTGTAGAGGAAAACTGGGCTATTGGCGTTCACCGGCAGGAGACGGAGACAGGCACCAAGGTTGGTCGATGTCGTGCCTGATATTTGTATTTTGTCGAGAAGTTCTCGTGACTTGCGGCAATGGTCTGCCATTGCAGAGACTAGATAGTTGTGCCACTGGGGTTTGTCGAAAATGACAGCGCATAGACGAATTGTTCGCGTGTGTCAGTTGCAAGGTTTCCTTAGCTGTCATGACATCGTGACTGACTTCGATTCCGAATCATGCGGACTCATACATTTGCCTGTTCACAAAATCTCATATCGATTGGTCCGGCAGTTCCGAGATCTGAGTCACTAGCGGGCGACCGCAGACGGCTGATAAGGGGCGGTGGGGGGTCAACATTACCAATGGCAACGTTACGGCTGGGAGGAGGCACCAGCGGTGTCCACGGGCGACCGCAGACGGCTGATAAAGGGGGGGGGGGGGCAACATTACCAATGGCAGCGTTTCGGCTGGGAAGAGACACCAGCGGTGTCCACGGGCGACCGCAGACGGCTGATAAAGGGGGGGGGGGCAACATTACCAATGGCATCGTTACGGCTGGGAGGACGGCACCAGCGGTGTCCACGGGCGACCGCAAGACGGCTAATAAAGGGGGGGGGGGGGGGGCAACAAGAATAATGGCAGCGCTACGGCTGGGAAGTGGCACCAGCGGTGTGCAGGGACGGATTTTTTGTTGTTGTGTGTTGTTTTTGGTTTGGAGGGCGGGAGGGGGGGGGGGAATCCAGTGAGTGACGTATTTCCAAAAAAAATGATCGCTGGGGGAGGGGGAGGGTAGCGTGCCGACGAGCCGTCAGCAAGATGTTTTTGACCAGGGGGGGGGGGGGGGGGGGTGGAGTCAGCAGAATCGCATTTTATCTAGTGTAAATTGGTTTGATCGGGAGGGGGGGCAATGCCCTCCCCCCTGGTTACGTCCTGTTCTTAACGATATTTTATATCGAACTGCTCCCACTTCACATCACAGCTGTTGTAATCAAGCGAAATAAATCCATTCTCATCTCCACCTGACGACCGAGACGACCACACCTTGGACCTCATGTAGGTGGTGGTGTCAGATTCAGAAAACAAGCAAACTGCGTCAAAATACCATATTGAAATAATAGCGCATCGATTGCTTCCATCTTATTTTGTCTTCGAACAACGAATTTTTTGCACGAAAACAGATCGAAACAGACTCCAGTCCACACGGTGGACGCACTGATCACCACATATGTCGCACTGATCAGGGCAGTGAATACACATGTCGCACTGATCAGGGGCGTCGCCGATACCACATGTCGCACTGATCAGGGGCGTCGCCGATACCACATGTCGCACTGATCAGGGGCGTCGCCGATACCACATGTCGCACTGATCAGGGGCGTCGCCGATACCACATGTCGCACTGATCAGGGGCGTCGCCGATACCACATGTCGCACTGATCAGGGGCGTCGCCCGATACCACATGTCGCACTGATCAGGGGCGTCGCCGATACCACATGTCGTACTGATCAGGGGCGTCGCCGATACCACATGTCGCACTGATCAGGGGCATCGCCGATACCAACATGTCGCACTGATAAGGGGCGTCGCCGATACCACATGTCGCACTGATCAGGGGCGTCGGCCGATAATTTTTGAGTGGGGGAGGGGTGAAATGACTAAACAATGTACCCCCCATTTTGTATGCGTGTATTTAAGACTTTGCAGCATGTTTAATGTTGATTTAATGTTATAGTAGGTAGGCACTTGTTATTTAGCGCCGCAAAGCGGCGCGAAATTTTAACAGGTTTGCCCGATAAAACCCAGCAATATAGGCGATGGGCCGGCCGTAGGATGTAAGATGTGTAATAAATCAATGATCCACTTGAAATAATCGTGTGGCTTTTCACACTGACGAGTCACCTACGCAAGACATGGCAATACTGTACTCTTACATGGCCAACAATCACCTTTTTTCCTCATCCCAGCACGGTTTTCGTTCAAATCACTCACAGCAGAAACCGCGCTTTCTTACCGTATCCGATCATATCCTTTCCGCCACCGACCGCCCAGGACATCACTCTCCTCTGTCTACTTGACCTGTCAAAATGCTTTGACGTGATTGACCCACGCAATGCTCCTTTCCATACTTCAAACCTATTCTATCGATCCTACCTGGTTTTCCTCTTATCTCACTGGCCATACTCAATCTGTTTGTACAGCTGACGGGCGTGGGAACCGCCACCTTTCCCGATCCCTACCAAATCCTATCGTGTTTTCCCAAGGATCCTCACTCGGCCCACTCCTATTCCAGATTTTTGCCCAATGACTTATCCCTCTTTGCCCCTTGAGGCTCACGTGGGTGCAGTACGCTGACGATACCCAAATTCTGGTCTCAGGCAAAAAAGAATCCCTCCCTCAGCTCATTGCTACCATGGAACAGGCTTTATAATCTCTCGACACCTGGTTCCATTCCCATGGTTTGAAAGTAAATACCGGGAAAACAGAGCTCATTGTCTGTGGTTCCCGTCAAAATTGTCGTGGCATGACCACGACCACTATTTCGGTTCCGTCGAGGACATAGTGCGTGAGAGCCCCACGGTGAGGAATCTTGGCGTACTGTTCGACAAGCACATCTCGTGGGACCTCACACGTATCTGCCCTCGTCAAAACATGTAACGGTATCCTCATCGGTCTGACCCACGTGCGTCATCAGATCCCTTCGTCCCTTCTTCCTGTCATAGTCGACGCCCTTGTCATCTCGCACGTCCGATACTGTTTGACGGTGTGTTCGGCACGGCTCAGATAAAACATGCAGCGCGCCTCCAAAGAACCTCAATTTTGGCTTGCGCGCTGTCTCTGGCCGGCGTAAATTTGATCACATATCGGACGTGCGAGGATGAACTGGGCTGGCACACCTTCCGGCAGCTGTACGAACTTCAATCCCTCAATCTTCTTCACAAAATTCGCACCACAGGGAGAACCACAGGCTCTCGCTTCCCGGCTTTCGACAATTTCTGAGTTCGAGCTAGAAGCACACGCCAGGACGCTGATTTGGCCCTCCCGCGCATGAGAACCGAAGCCGGCAAGAGACGCTTTTTTATACAGTGTAGCGCAGCGCTACAACGCGTTGCCGCCGGACCTGCGCGAGGCGTCTTTAGCTTCTTTTTAAACGTCAGCTCGGTGCTCTTTTACATGGTGTATGATGTGTGTCGTGTATGTTTATGTCGGTCGCTGTGTGAGTGTGTGTATGATCATGGAGTGTATTTTAGTTTCTAGTATGCATGTTGCTGAGTGTCGTTTTTAACATGTCTCTACCTTTAAACCCGCGCGGCGCTGGGGGGGTAAATTTTACCCCCCCTCCCGGGTTTTCGCTATAGATTCAAAACTACACTAGATATCGACGCGAAACTTTCAGTACCTTATCTGGCATCGATTTGACGTCTTCAGATACATTTTGGAGAATTTCGGATTGAGAAGTTTTTGCGAAAATAGCGTTTTAGTGACGTCATGTAACGCCATTTTTCGGTCCAAAATGGACGAAACTTTGATCGATGATAGAACAACGAGTATTGAAGCAAATTGCAAACAAAGCACGTCAAAAGGAAGGAAATGACATTCTCTACAAGATGGCTATCTCGGATTTGCGACAGATTTTGATTTTCTAATCCCAAATGCAAAAAAATCTTTTAGGATTTTTTTTCAAAGTTTACCAAATCCAAAATTGTAAGAATTTTCAAAAACCGGAAGATTTGTCAGATAACCATCTCTAATGAGTGACTATTCCAAATTTCAAACAAATATCTTTATTTTGACCCCCAAATGACACTAATAAGTGTTCAATGTGATGGACGCATTTTAAAAAAAAAAATCGCAAATTTTGACATTTCTAGACATCGTACACAAAAACAAATTGCACCATTGGATTGGTTGTGGGCAAATCTGAACCGTCAACATGTGTCGGTTATTGCAAATTTGGATTCAAACTTGACCTTTTTTGCCTGATCTTGACCTGACCTTGAGGTCCAAATGTCAAAATAACCATTGTTTTTGGATTCTACGTCTGAAATAACCCATGAGACATGTGTCACATGGGTTCATATTACTTTGTCAACAGTGTGACCTTTTGTGACCTGACTTTGACCTTGACCCTGTACTTAGTATGATATCATACTCAAGCATTACCCTCTCCTTATATTTAGAAGTGTTTTGGCAGAGTTTCGGCGCGCTGCTGTTGATAGTCCGGTCTCTGCAGCCAATAATCTCGAAAACAGGTGGTTTTGACCTTGACCTGACCCTGACCTGATATGTGACCTTTTTAATAAAATTTTAAGAACTACTTAGAATCTTCCCATCGAGAGCTTCCGATCGCCGCCTTGCGCGTCTCGCTGCGATTATTGGTTCGGGAGATAAGAGGGGGGTAAAATTTACCCCCCAGCGCGGCGCGTTTCGGATGGAGACCCCAGCGCCGCGCGGGGTTAACCATGACGCGACACTCAGAATAGCCGTTTTATGCATCGGAGAGTGTTTTTTACTGTCAATACATACATACATACATGGCATTGCGAATCGAAATTCCTTGTAGAAATAAATATGAATGTCTTCCCTCATTATTCTTGGTAATACACAATCCTAGAAATGCCGGAAGAAAAGTCACATGTGCTTTAGCATTTGAGTTTTCCCGGCATTCCGGATATTTATTCTTCGGGTTTTTAACCCTATTCCTTGCGGGGACAGATTCTGCCCCCCCCCCCCCGTGGTTTTCACTTGCCGCTTCTAAACCGTTAAGCCTAGTGTCCTGAAATTGTGTAACTTTTCCCAAAATTCAATGGCACGTGTTGAGGACAAAATTTAGGAAAAAATCAGTTTTGCATAGGCAGTTCCAGGCTCCTGTTTTGGGGAGGGTGTTACGAATGCGGTTTGGCGGCGCATTACTTTCCTTCGTGGTTTGCAGTGCCATAAGATGCGTCAGAAACAATTTCAATGCAATATGCATCATACATACTGGGATTTTACTCTTTTTTTTTTGGGGGGGGGGGGCGCAGAGGCGCCCTCAGGATAAAAAAATGGGAGGCAATACCCACCCTCAAATTAGCTCGAACTTCAAATTAGTAAGATGATAAAAGCGTTACCGGCATGTGCTCCCATGTTCTTTTCCTGGATCCGCCTATGCGTAATATATCGAATTTAACAAATTACAGCATATAATGCCCACATGTGACGTTCATGTCGTTTCAAACAATCACGAAGCAGCACATATTTGTTTTTCCTGAAAATCCCCCCCATTTTACATTCCCTGAATACGCCTATTATTTTTTATTTTGTTTTTGTCATTTGATATATTTAAGACCAGTACATTTGAAGTTCAAAAACGTTTGGGGAATGCAAATCGGTCGAGCCACATGGCTGTAATGACCTTTAAAAAAAACACGCCAAAATTTTCGCGGATTTTTTGCCCCCTGGCCACCCATTTTTGAACAAAACAAAAATGTCCGGTCCAAAAAGAGAGATCTTGTCATGACGCATCGAATGGCGCTTTCCCCATCGAAATCAACCAAGCAAGTTCTCGAGATCTCTGTGGGTGAGGGGGCAGAATCTTGCACCCCGCAGGGTAACGTAATTTTTAGGGTTAAGTTGCAGCTAGCTTTCATTTCTGTCTGTCTCTTTGTAAAAGGTTTCTGGCGGCTAGCGAGAAAACCGTGCAAGGCACTTGCACGAAACTTTCAGAGTGCATGAGACACGTCAGGTGGATTTGTGCTTTTGCACTTTTCAGTGTGCAGAGTGCACGTGGCACGTGCTGCGAGGCACTACCGAAATAGGGATTTCTGGGGCTTGCAGGCCACATGTTGCTATGTTGTTTATAACTGTTAAGGCGGCCGCACACTGGGCCATATGGCGCGCGGAGGCCGTGATATCGCTGCGACTTTCTGTGCATCTTCAGGGACTTTCCGCGTCTGCGTCCGCCGAAACGATGAAAAA